>CAUYRT010058743.1:0-82438 GCA_963574885.1 Lepilemur ruficaudatus | reverse complement strand
CTGAGCAAGAGCGAGACCCCATCTCTACTAAAAATAGAAAGAAATTAGCTGGACAACTAAAAATATATAGAAAAAATTAGCTGGGCATGGTGGCACATGCCTGTAGTCCCAGCTACTCAGGAGGCTGAGGCAGAAGGATTGCTTGAGCCCAGGAGTTTGAGGTTTCTGTGAGCTAGGCTGATGCCACAGCACTCTAGCCCGGGCAACAGAATGAGACTCTGTCTCCAAAAAATAAATAATGCACTAGAACAACTCACAAAAGTCAGGAAAGTGCTATATTCATGATTACAATTTTATTATAAAGGATACACATAAGAGGACCAAACAGATTGATTCAAATGGTGAGGTGTAGAAGGATCCTACAGAATTCCTGTAGAATCCAGAATTTCTATGCCATCTTTTGTGGAGTCAGGCCACATCACCCTCACAGCAAATCTATGTAATCAACAACCAGAAAGCTCCATTGAGCTTCAGTGTCCAGAAGTGTTTCATTTACATAGTCAAGCTTTATTAAATCATTGGCCACATGATAAAGCCTAATCTCCATCCCCCTCTCCTCTCTTGAGGTCAGGCTGATCTTTCTGGTTGCCAACCCCCATTCTGAAGCTATCTAGGGGCCTATCATGAGTCACCACTCACTTTATTTTATTTAAAAAGAAAAAATCATTAAAGTCTACCTTATTTCTGTAAGAGTTATCACACTGTTTTTAATTAGTTAATTTTTAATTAGCATAAAAAAGGCATTCTTATCACTCAAGAAATTTCAAGGGTTTTAGGAGCTTCATGACAGATACTCAGGACAAAGACCAGACAAATTCTTTATTATGCCACATATGCTAGCTTGTCCTGGTGCCTTTGGTTTTCTATTCAAGCTGCTTCCACCACTGTCTGCTTTCTAGTATATAATTAATAGGATCAAGAATATGACTTTACTATTGCAGGAAATTCTTGCCCAGTAAGATAAAGTGGCAAGAATCTTGGAAATCCATTTATCCACATAATAAACTATTCAACTAGCTCCCTCTCAAAACAATAGGTTGCTCATCAGAGTAAATAACTCCTCTTGTGTATAATACATACCTTGAAAGGGCAAATTACTTGTTTATCAAATGACTGGTTAATTATCAAGACTTACTTCAAAACTCCCACCTTGCTTTGTACACTAACCCCAAACTATTATATCATGCATATTGTCCAATCCCAACTAGCCACCTATCATTAAAAGATTCACCTAAAACTGGATCCCAAAGTCATATAACTATATGTTCTTGACCTCTCTTTTTCCAAGATACAACTAAAATTTTTTCAAAAAGGTGGTCTCCCTTTCTGAAGAATAAAACTTAGCTTTGCTTCACCAATTTATTATTTCAGTGGTCTTTTCCAGAATTTGACCATCAATAACAGCCCTGAAATTTTTCTTCCTGTAAAATTCTGTTAAAGGTAGCCTTTCGCTTCTCACCTAGCTTACATTTACAGAAATTATTTTGATATGTGATACTGCTGATACTCTGAACACTACTATTTCTGAGAGGAATAAACTGGTTTTTGTCTCTGACCCAGCCTTTTGACAGCATCCACAAAACTGTAACAGACTAACTTCTTAGATTTCAAGTAGGGTAAAATCTTAGACCCTTCACAGTTCTTGACAACCTGTTATATTAGAAAATAGAAGTAAAGGATTTCTGGATAATAACATATGAATACTACTCTTAGGTGGCTCTTTTATATGAAAGGTCAAAATAGAAAACAGATTTGATGAAAATCCATTAATCGTAACTTCTAGTAAAGTCAGACATTTGATCTTTTTATATGATTCCATTTATATGAAATATTCAGAATAGACAAATCCATAAGGACAAATGTTACCAGAGGTTGGAAATAAGGAGGAATGAAGAGTGACTGGTGTTGAGTAAGGGGTTCTTTTGGGGGTGATGAAAATATTATTCTGTGTTTAAACTGGTACATGGAACGACTGATTTTTCCAAAACAACAGCTAGAGCATAACTGAACACATATTTTACACCTTTGTAACCATACCTTTCAGTCCCCTCTTTGAAACCAACACTTTGTGCATATCACTAACATGGTCCTTTGGCTTTTGATCTTTGTTTAGGGGCTGCAGAGGCTTCACTGCTTCATTCCTTTCTTCAGTGACATTGTCAGATGACCATGTGGAAATCAGGTATTCAGGTTGAGCACTGGACTTAGTGTTATGCTGCAGTTTCTCCTCCTTTACTTGTGAAATGTTGCATTTACCTTCTAGTGCGTTAGAGCCATCTAAGAGAGCCATCTTGGTTGATTCTCCTTTAATTAAACCACTTAGTTCATTGAACCCTTCCTTACCTGAAGGTAAGATGTCAGTACGTACTTGTTGTGGCCAATGACTCTGTGATATTGCTCAGGTCTGGTTTCCAGGTGTGGCCTTTCAGACTAGTAGGTGACTTCAAGGGACCAAGGACTGTGAGTTTCTCCTGGGACCAGCATTTGTCTTCATCCATCACAACTGTCTTAGAGCCCTCAAAAGAGTGTGGTTGAGGGTGGATCATTTTATGATTTGATTCTGTCCTTCTGGAAACCACTGTAGCAGCAGGCTTAGATTTATAGTCACCATTTTTAATGTTATTTTTGGAGATTTTTGTCTTTATGGCTTCCAAAAACAAAGAAATTTGGCACTTTATGTAAGGCTGCCTCAGGATGCTACTCCCAGAGGGTCTTTCTTCGGGCCTTTTGCTCAGCGTTGTTCTTCGGTTCTGCCAGCTCTGCACTATAATCTATTGGCGTGGTAGCAGCTTTTCTTCAATAATCTGATAAACAAAAGAATTGGCATCTTTTGCATTGAAAGTATGCTTCAGGGTGGCCATAGACACAGCATCCCAAAGCCCAAATATCAGACTTATATTAATAATTGTAGGGTTTGTTTGAGAACAATTCAGGGCTCATTTAGTAGGGCTTGCCAATGAGGGTACTAGCCATGTCACAGTTGCCATGGTGATTTGGGCCAGGGTACTCCCACCAGTATTTGACTTTAAACAGTCCAAAGAATGTCAAAGAAAGTGTTGGTAACTAAATACAGATTTTCAAAATGAATTTAAACCATTTGCATATGTAGATACAATATAAAAGTGAATAGGAGTGATTTGTTTCTGGAAAGTATCTAGTATTATCCAAAACAATATTGTTTACAGGAATTTATTGTCTTGGTAGAAATATTAGAAATTTTATTTTGGCTTAAATTTATTTTTTTTAATTCCTAGGAGAGCTATTGGTGTAAAAAACAGCAACAAAAAAATTACCTTTCAAGAATATGAGTTAAAGGCAATAACCCTGTCTTATCATCTTTGTGAAGTTTATAAGCCATTGTGCCCTACATAGGAAAGAAGAAAAAGAAAGAAAAATGTGAGAAAATAAAGAGATGACAAAAAGGAGAGGAGCATAAAAATACTTAGTCAAATTTTGGCAGAAACTATAGAAATTATAGAATTTGTGTTTGAAACATGAGTAAGGAAAAGTGAAGCAAGTCAGATAATGGGCATAAAGTAGACCTTTTCATCAGAATTTGTAAGAGTAAATGGAAATCTTTTTAAACAACTAAAGGCAATTCTATGGGTCTGAGTGTGCCTCCAGAAATTCATATGATGAAACTGAATCATGAATTAAGAAGTGGGGACTTTAGGAAGTGATTAAATCAGAAAAGCAGAGCCCTCATGGATGGAATTAGAACCATTATATCAGCATTTGAGGGAATAGGTTCTCTCTTTTCCTTTCTCCCACCATGTAAGGACACTGTGTTCAAGGAAGCATCTTGGAAGCAGAGACTGGAGCTCTTACCAGACACCAAACTGTAGACGCCTTGATCTTGGACTTTCCAGTTTTCAGAACCAGCAGGGAATAAATTTTTGTTTTTTGTAAATGACTCAGTCTCAGATATGTTGTTATAGCAGCACAAATGAGCTAAGACAGGCACTAATTTTGCAACAATATCTTTAAGAAAATAAAGAACATGTGTAAATAATTGTTTTAAGGTGTTTAAAACATTCAAATCCATTGAAACACTGTTGCATATTAGAATGTATCTTCATACAAATTTTTTTTCTAACAATATAATCTCCACTTTGCATAGCCTAGAACCTCTATTTGCCACAAGGAGTGTGGGGAATGGTAGAATGTGAGAGTAGATTAGTATGCTGTAGAAGGAATGGCAATATAAAAACAGAGGTGATATTTAGTTCCTAACAAATAAATTAAAATTATTCAGTAAAATCATGGCTTTAAAATCTTTGGTTTCTATGTAGCCATGAAAGAATTCAAAATCAGATGACAGTCTAGCTGGAGAGACTGTTACAGAGGGTGCCTATAGCCACCAAAGAGGCTCTGCCATGGGAGACTTTTCAGTGCAGAGTCACATTCAGTGCTCAGAGCTCATCTATTTATTCCCTTAATTTATGCAATGAGTATACATGCTCTTTCCTACTTGTGTTCACCCAGGAAAACTTGTACAGTCTTCAAAATTTGGCAATTTTTACCTCATGTGAAAACTTTTTCTGATCCACCACACTGATTTAGATGACTCTTGTCTATGGTTCCATGTGTAGCAGCATATGAAAAAAATCTAATATATTCCATATCACATTATGTTCTAACTCTTGCTTTAAGCTGTGCAACTTCCCTAATGACTGTAAATTTTTAAGAGAGCACACCATTTGTAATTTGATGGCATATCTATATTGCCGGTTTGTTAAATGTTTGTTGAGTGAATAAATTTAGACTATAGTTCTGGCAAAGAATACTAATGTATTTAAGACTTCAAATTTCAAGGTTTCAACAATATGGCTGTCTTTTTACACTTATGCTGATTTGACTGAGTTTTTATATACTTCAAGTGCTTAAAGTCTCGTCATCTGTAGCCAAAAGGAAATGCTTTTTGATGGAATCCTAGCTTTTTTCATGTAAATTCAACCAAATAATTATAATTTCACACATAAAAATATTTTGTTTTTCTAAAATGTATCTTCAATATTATGGGGATGATTTTTTTTAATTCATTTTCTGATTCTTTTGTCTTGAACTTACTACTCTTTAATTGGTAGATTTAGCCTAAATTTAGAGTAAGTGAATAAAAGAGACATAAGCAATCCATCCGGGAATAAAACAGAAAAGTAATCAATGAACATTCTTTCTCTTGTTCTGTGAATGATATAGCTGAGCAGTAATCAAGACAGTAACAAGCAGAGTGATTTAATGAATCAAGGTAGTTTTTTTTTTTGTTTTGGCTTAGAATCATAGTGTGTTGAATCCAATGAACCATTACTTTTCAATACAGTTGTAAACTCTCCATTTATGCAAAATTATGTATAACATATGAGAATTTCAAAATAAAGTCCCAAAGCTCTACTAAGTTCAGCGTGGCTAGAATTGCACTAGATTTAAACTATTAAAAAATTCACAAAACTTCACCCCATTTTGTATATGACACCCAAATTTTGCACTTGTCAAATTTTACCTTAAAATTGGGAGAGTACTTACAACTTGAAACTACAGGTAGACAGCTTGATCAGTTCACAAGATATTCCCATTGTTTTAACATTGGGGAGTAAGTCAGAATAAATCTGAATGTTGCTTCAAGGTGGAGGAGTAAGCTAAGGCCCCAAAGAAGCCCACTCACTGTAGCAGGGCCAGGATTGGTGGATGACCAAGTGACAGTGAAGCAGGCATTAAAGAGTATCACATCCCTTGTCCCTTTCCTACCCTACTAATGTAGCCATTCATGTGTGAGTCCCAGTAACAGAAAATCCAGCAGTGCACAGAGAAAGACAGTGCCAATGATTCAAAGTCAGGTGAGCAGCAGTCATTGTCAGACATTTATCCAAGTTAAGCAGGACAATTCTTCCCTCCTAGGAGGGGAGGGAAGAATTGGCCCTGCAGCAGAGATCTGAAAGATCTAAGTAGGTTTCCAGCCAACAGATCCAACAGCAATTCAGTTAGAGCCCCTACTGTAAAAGAGACGAAGGGAATTACTGAATTATCTCCAATAGGACGTTTATATTAGAGATTTTGAAAAAGAGCCTAGGCTGATTTATGTCAAGAAAGTCTTCCTACTGGATTCTAGTGGAGAATGTTTTATGCTCCCCTGATCTGACTATCAGCATCGAAACACTTATTCCCCCAGCTTTTGGAGTGTTGATTGTCGACAGTTTGCAGATGAATCCCTCTCCAAGAACTGTCCTTTGCCAAAGGAAGCCACTTAACCCAATGTCAAGCCCACACCTCAGGGGCAGCCTACAAGCAATGAATAATGATGCGGTGGAACAAAGACCCAGCCCCCTTGACTCAATTAGAAATTCTCTGATGGATCACAATTCCAGATCTCCTGATCCGATAGCTGAGATCTCCACTGCAATTGCATCACAGTTCAACTTCTCCCACTCCCAATTCTGCTTCCTTCACGTGCCTACAGAATTGTTTCTGAAAGCACTCCTGCAGACTATCAAGTAACTCTATGATGAGCTGTATTAGCATATTCATGCATTTTTCCTTTCCTCCTTTCTTCTTTCTAATTAGACAAATCCACAAAAGATTTGAGGTAGCTATCGTGTGCCATACAGGAAAATAAATATCAGTAGTTACCTGTATGTTTCTTCCTTCCTTACAACAAAACAATGTTAACTTTAGTTACTCAGAGTTTTATTCTGAAGAAAAAAATATAAATTTCATTTATTTTTGATCATTCAAAATATTTTTATCTATAACTGGCACGGTCTTTGAAGCCGGACTCACATTTTAGCTTAAAAATTTGTTTCTGTTACTTCTCTGAGCACTTTGGGAAAAAAGTTGTATCTGTTAGCTCAACAGTATCAACACAATTCCTAAGGAAAATTTGAGTTTTCTATTAAACCATAACTTCTTCTCCATTCTATACTGAGATAAACTTTGGCCTCTTAAGATTTCATACTCACTAGGTGTTCTATAGTAAATTTTAACAAGTAAAAACTAGATTATTTCAGCAAATCAACTATTACTTACAGATAGATTGTTTAGAGTAGATTAAATTAGATCTATCATATTCATGAGAAAAAAATTGGTAGATTCAGATAGTAAAAGCTACTAAGTAGACAAATTCAGACTCCCAGATTAAAAAAATCCCAAATTCAGACTCCTTTATAAAATAATATAATACAGCCATTTGTGGTAGTAAAATTTGGATGCTAATAGCACAAAGGAAGGTTTATAAATGAAATAAGCAGAGTTAAAATTATTCTGACACCTCTGACCACAACTCCTGTTATTGTAAAAAACAACATAATTGAACACGATGTTGAACTAGAAATTTCATAGCTTGCCATTCATCTTCCAAAATAAATTGATTAATGGCCATTTACATGGTGATGTGACAGAAGAAAGAAATCTATTATCAGTGCAGTTATAATTCATGTTTGTTATAAAGGCTGTCTGTATAGGCAAAACAATGTGTACTGCTGAGTAATTGTCTGATGGATTGTATCAACATAGGGAAAGTATTGGGTTTTTTAAGATTTCACTTAAACCTTATGAAATTCATTAATGGCAATTTAACTAAAATTACCTCTATAATTAGTTTTTCAATTATTAAATTAAAACCAATTCAACATAGTACCGAAATAACAATTTAGTTCAACTAGTAGGATAGAAAAAGCTGTCAACTAGGTGTGTTTGGAGATATGACCAATCATTTTCAGTGATTTAGCCAATATGGCTGCATAGCTAGGACATTTCTGACTCTTTTTGATCAATCCAAGAATTTTTTGTTAATAGTTGTCAATATTTGATCCAAGCACATAGGGAAGGTGACATTTTGCCCTGAAGATAATCAGCAAAATAGGTAACAAATTATAGAGACAAATGTAAATCTATGTATATCCTGAATATACCAAAATTGGGCACATATTTGCCTTTTTATAACTTCTTTAAAAGAGAGAAAATTTAATGTGGTTTATAGCACACAACTGAAGTAAAAATGTATGAGTTTTCTCTTTAAGCAGGGCTGAGTAAAGAGAGATTTAGACCAGTGTTTGGATCCCTACTGGGCAAATTATTTGCTGTATGCTGTTAAGCAAGCTGTTAAACTCCCTGAAAATCCATTATTTCCTCTGTACAATGGGAAAATTAACATCTACCTAGAATAGCTGTGAAAATTTGAAAGAATGTGTGGAGAATGACTAGGACAATATCAGGCATATAGAATGTGCTCTCTATACCAATTTCCTTCCCTCTCCTGCTCCCAGTCCTATTATTAGGGCACTGAGATTTCAAGCAAGTCACTCTTTGGGTTTCAGTTTTACCCTCTGTAAACAGGCAAAACTAAACAGGTTCAACAATTCATAACACCAATGTCATGACACATTGTCACGTCATAAGTAACTACGCAATGTGTCACAAGTAGTCCAATCTAAAAATAGTTAGGTGACCAAGATTTACAAGTAATTTTCTTCTAAAAATGTAAAATTATTCTAAGGTTGGCCAGGCGCAGTGGCTCACGCCTGTAATCCTAGCACTCTGGGAGGCCGAGGCAGGCGGATCGCTCAAGGTCAGGAGTTTGAAACCAGTCTGAGCAAGAGTGAGACCCCGTCTCTACTATAAATAGAAAGAAAGAAATTAATTGGCCAACTAAAGATATATGTAGAAAAAATGAGCCGGGCATGGTGGCACATGCCTGTAGTCCCAGCTACTCGGGAGGCTGAGGCAGGAGGATTGCTTGAGCCCAGGTGTTTGTGGTTGCTGTGATCTAAGCTTACGCCACGGCACTCACTCTAGCACAGTCAAAAGAGTGAGACTCTGTCTCAAAAAAAAAAAAAAATTATTCTAAGGTTACCCCCATTAAAACATGAAAATCAGCCAGTTGTACTTCCACTTGTTTTTGGAAGCGGAAATAGAGTTTCAGTCAACAAACATGGAATTGCTCATAATGCATAGGCTACTTTATCTCATGTGGTAGCCTTGATGTAACCTTAATAGTTTGGTGATTATGAATTATTGTAGATCTCAAAAATTATTCTTTTCTTAACTGAACACTTCTTAGTAATTTGATCTATGCAAATGTTTCTAAAAGGAAAAAATAAAACCAGTTGGAGTAAAAAGAAAAAAAAAACTCTGTAGAACTATATGCCTTACTTCCCTGCAAAACTCCTTAACATTTCTCATATCAGAGTATGCTGATGAGACTGTCTGAAGTATGACCATACTCATTCTTGGTGTTTGTCCCAGTGGAGAAAATGTTGGGAACCATTAAATTACATCACTTCTGAGGATCTTTCCTTCTGCAAACCTTTTGTATCGTCCCAAGTATGCTTGCAAGGAAATACCCTCTCTGAAACTCCTGGGAAAACTTAATAACAATTATATTATTTATAAACATTATAAAGTATTATAGCATAATTTGGGTATATTGTAGGAGAGATTGAACACAATGAAATTATTCTCTAGTTCAAACAGCAAAACCCACTTTAGAATATGATATATCTAAGGCATGGTATCTAAAACTTGGTGGCATAAAACACCAGAAATTTACTCTCTCACAGATCTAGACCAAGAAATTAGAAATCAAAGGTGTTGGCAAGATTAGTTCTTTTTAGAGGCTTTGAGGGAAAATTTGCTCCATGCCTCTCTCCTAGCTTCTGGTGGCTGTCACAGTCCTTGGCATTCCTTGACTTGTCACACATTAATCTCTGCCTGCATCTTCACATGGACTTCCACTCTGTGTGTTCTCCTTTGTGTCTCTGTGTGTCTCAAACTTTCCCTTTCTTTCTTTTATAAAGGCACCAGCCATTAAAGTTAGGGCTCACCCTAAATCCAGAATAATCTGATCCTTAGGTCCTTAACTTTGTTATATCTGCAAAGATCCTATGTCTAAATAAGGTCATATTCACAGGTGCCAGGAGTTAGAACTTGGAAAAATCTTCTGAAGAAACACTATTCAACCACTGCAGGCTGTTTCTAGCCCCCCCAAATTCACATCTATCCCACTTGAAAAATACATTCACTCCATCCCAGCATCACTCAGCATCACATCCCAGCATTTTCGTCTTACAGCATCAACGTTAACCCAAAATCTCATCTAAATGTCAGCATCTCAAAAAGCCCCAAATCTCACCTTCTAAATCATCTAAATGATTGGATGGTGGGACTTTCCATTTTGGGGGAAAATTCCTCTCCATCTGTGTACCACTGAAACTAGAAAATAACTTATCTGCTTCCAAAATACAGTGGTGGGACTGGCATAGGATAAACATTCCTACACAAAAGAGAGAAAATGGAAAGAATAAAAGAGTTACCAGTCTCCAGAAAGTTTTAAACCCAACAGGAAAAATTTTGTTAGATTTCAAGACATGATAATATTTTCTATGGCTCAAAGCTTTGTCCTCTGGGCCCATGAATTTTCTCCTTCTGGACCCACAGGGGACCCATACTTTGCACCCATGGAGACTCTGTAGGCCTCTGCCTCTGCATTCACAGGACTTCCCTCAGAATCATTCTTCTTCTTCCTTGAAAAGTGGCACATATCTGCAGCCAAATTACTCTATCAGTTTTTTCATGCTTGTAGAATTTTGGGAGTCCAACAATATTTTTTCATTTTATCCAGTCCCTTTCAGTCAAAGCATGCAGTGTTTCTACTAGTATAACATCCTCAAAAAACCTCATCAGTTTCCTATGTAATTCACATGGGTCCACACAATTAAACAAGAGCATTATCAATAGATCCTTCCTTGATAACTCTATCTTTATTATTGGCTTCTGTTAAGATGGCTGATTGGCTCACTAAGTCACACACATAATCTCCAGCAAAATGTTGTCCAGCCACACTTCTGGTTCTGTCTCCAGAAAATGTTTTTCTAATAGTGAATTTCCTACTTTAGCATCCTTTGTAATGTGGATAGACCAAGAACCACCCAAATCATCAAGTGATGGTTGTTTTTATCCATGAATTCCTTCCTCAATTTGTCTCTTTACTCTGCAATTATACTACAAGCTACACATTCAACACTTTGCTTGGAAATCTCCTCCCCTAAATATCCAAGTTTATTGTTCACAAATTCTACTTCCCCCCCCCCACCCCGTAGTAGATCACAATTCATCCAAGTTTTCTGTCATTTTATAACAAGGATAACCTTTCTTCCAGTTTCCAATAAAATGTTTCTCATTTCTTTCTGAGACCTCACCAGAAATACCTCTAATATTCATATTTCTATTCAAGGAAATCCAGGCTTTTTGTATTACGTACCTCAAAATTCTTCCAATTTCTACCCTCTACCTAATTCCAAAGCCACTTCTACATTTTTAGGTATTTGTTATAATAGATCCCACTCTCAGTATCAAAATCAGTATCAGTCAGGATTCTACTAGAAAAATAGAAACAGTGGGATATATGTATATATACATTGAGAGATTTATTTAAAGTAATTGGCTTCTGTGATTGTGGAGTCTGGCTGGGCAAGTCCAAAATCCGTAGGGCACGCCCATTGGCTGGAAACTCAGGCAGAAAGTGAGGTTGCAGTCCACAGGTAGAATTTCTTCTTCCTTAGGGAAACTTTACTTTCACTCTTAAAGCCTTTCAATTGATTAGATGAATCCCATCCACATTATCAAATGTAATCTCCTTTACTTAAAGTCCATCAGTTATAGATATTAACCACATCTACAGATACATTCACAGAAACACCCAAATCAGAGTTTGATTGAATAACTTGGTACTATAGCCTAGCCAAGTTGGTACACATAACTAACCATTGCATGCATCCTATATTACAAGAGCATAGTAAAATGCTTAAAGTACTAAATTTACTTTCCAGGTTGTAAGACAGAAGAGCATAACACAAAAAATAGAAAAAATCCATGAGGGTGTTCTTGTGGAAATATGGTTTCCCAAGGCATTAAAGATTTTTTTTTCCCTGGGATATAAAAAGCAATACAAATATATCTCAGGAATAATTTTTTTCCACATAAAAAGTTTCATCTGCAAAAGAATGCAGAAGACTCTCTAGCCCATGGGCCAAGCTGCATAGGTACCATAGAGTCTGGAAATTGACCTAGAACAACCCTCATATGTAGTAATGCAACTCTCAACTATCCAATCAAAGTGGTTCCATGGTGACATCTCAGCCACTAGAGGAGTCCCAATCAAGGCATTATAAAAAAACAAGACACAGACCATAACCAAGCCCTTCCTTTGGCTCTCCCTTTGCTACGACAGTGGATCTGGTCATCATCTGTGGCATATCATGCTCTGTAAACCTGTATCTTGCTCTTGCCCTATAATCCTATCTTTCTCTCCTCAATAAACCTCATTGTCATGCTTACCTTACTTTTTGGTGTGTCTGGTCATTCTTCAGCCATCAGTGTGTCAAGAATTGACATTTTAGACTAAAGCTTGAGAAACACACACAAACACACCCTATGAAAGGCTTTTACACTGAAAAGTGAGTTTTATTTCCAAACCAGACATCTAGTCTCACTCTTCTTGAGTAAGGGTCAACATTACATATCTTTTCAAAAATTTCACAGGCCTGTAAATTCTTTTATATCTTTTTAAAGACAAAAATGAGTAATATGTTTGACACTTTGCTCAGTTCAAGTTTGCTTTCTTTTCCTTTCTTCTTTTTTTCCCTAATAAACAGGATATTTTTCCTCAGCACATAGAAGTCTACCTCATTTATTTTAATGAGTAGTGTATTTTATGTCTATACATTAATACATTTAACCAGTTCCCTCTCAGTGGGCTTTTGGGGTTTTTTCAGTTTTTGATTTCACACGTGTGGGTTTTGGTTTCTTTTGCTCAGCTGCTTCTGCAGCCCAGCTACTCATCTCCCAGTGTCACAGAGACGTTGGTGTTTGCTGTCTACCATCCTTGTGTGGATCTGCAACTTCTTTGCCAAAAAAAAAAAAAAGAAATCTCCATGGAGACTCTTGCGTTTGTTCTCTAAAAAGCTTTAAGAGTAAGCAAGTCTCTTGTAATTTAGATGTTGCTCTTATTGAAAACAGACCTTAATAATTTAACTTCCAACCCCAATCACTTTATACAATATTGTAACAAGCAACATGGCAAAGAAACTAAAAAGTGCTTGCCAAAGTTAAAAGAAACCAACCGCTTTTTACTATACTTCCTAAAAATTCATTTAGCACTATTTGAAAGCCCCTACCAGTCCAAAGATTCATACACTATTTTCTTAGTGATTCGCTTGCCTTTATGCACATGGCAGGCAGAGACCTAATTTTCATTTTATGGGATGGATACTCAACAATACTCAATAATGCCTACCTTTTTTTATTTGTATTTTTTGAACACTGATCATCTGATAACTTGCTTTCAAATACCAGTGGAGCCCAATTAATCATTATTGTAATAATTAATCATTATTGTAACACTATTGTGTGATCTTTGCAAAACCCTTTCGTTTGGCTTTATTTGTAACAGACAGGACTGTTATCATTTCAAAAACAACTACTCAACTTCTTCAATAAAAAGCTAATTCAGTGGTAGAAGGAACTGGTAAAATGTTCAGTGAGATTTGCTAATAGCAGAAGAAGAAGAAAGAATTTAAAAAGGGTTATTGTTTGAGCCAGGATAGCCCAAATATCCCCTGGATGACCACAGCTTTTCACTTTTCGGTACACAGATCAGCACCTTATAAACTGTTGTTCCACACAAGACTGTTCCACAAATGGTAATAGTTATAACAGCAAAAGTAGGGGGGAAGGGTTTATTTAATGTGTAAATGTGCATTATGGAACTAAAACTACACGCAGAATGAGTCACTTCACTTTTGTTCCCCGCTTGGCCCGCTAGTTAGCATTTGCTGGTATTCTAGAAATAACCAGAAAGACTGGTATTCAACCTTAATTATAAATAGCTATGAAATAATGATTCTTCTTTTTTCTCATAATGCTGGGGATAGAATGAACAATCCCCAGCATTATGAGAAACACTTTTTTTTAACTTTACCAACTTTAATGGATATAACAAAGTAGAAAAATGTTTCTGTACATATACATCTCCTGCTAAAATTCTCTTTTAAAAAATAAATATGTTTTCTGCCTACCTTTCTCAACATTCTGTTTTTTATTTTTCACTCGGCAAAGCCATAATTTTTCTTTTTTTCCTTTTTCTTTTTTTCTATTTTTTTTTTTTTTTTTTTGAGATCTAAGCAAGAAGGTAAGCACTGAATCCTCAGCTGTCACCCACCCTCTGTTTTGTGTTCCCAGGCTCTCTGGAAACCTACCACTTCATTGCATTTACCAAATATTACTATAATTGGATGTTTATTTTTCTGTCTGTTTTACTAAAGCCAGAGAACCTGGGGATCAGAGACAAATTCTGAGTATTAGTGTTAGTGTGAGTGTTAGTACTTATGTAAGTATTTAGAGGCACAGCACCTAGAACATGGCATGCATTCAATAAATGTGTGCTAAATAAATAAATGAGCAAAAGTGTCAATAGAACTTCCATGTTAATGATGTTTTTGTCTATGATTTAAGTTGGGGAAAAAAATCAGGCCTGTAGACAATGTTTAAATTGCTTTTTGCCAGAGATGCATTTTAATTTTCACATTAAATTTTAACACCTTTAGGTGAAGCATGCACTCCTCTTTCTACCATCCTGATATCGCCCTATTTTCTCATATTTGGCAGCTTTACACACTACTGTTACCTGGACCCTCACAGGAATGAATTTGCTACTTCCAATCTAGATATCACATACGAAATGATATTCATTATGTTTATGGGTATAAGTTGCAGATACAGATTGGAATAACATATATCTTAATATAAACAGAAGAAAACCTGTATACTTAAGTGGGGAAAGAAATGAGAAAATATGTAAGAAATAATCTAACATGCTCAATTTGTATAGCAAGTTCTATAATACAGTGGCTACATGGTAGGCGTTAGAGTGCGTGTTCATCTCACATCTTTTGTGCCCATCTGGACAACAACCAGAAGCTGACATAGGAAATAAGGAGAGGTTTCCCAGGATGGCCACCAAGGTGATTCGAGGTTAAAAGAGAAACCCTGATCATGGAGAGTCTCTCCAAGGCAGACTAGAGAATCACATCATGCGGCTGTGTCTAAGGATGGACTAGGACGAGCAGAAGCAGTATCTCCATTCATTTTAGAGAATCACCTGGAGCTCTGGACACAGGAAGGGAGGGAAATTTTTAAAAGAAAAAAAACTACAAATTTTTAAAAGAAGAGCTGCTAATAGACAAATTCCACTAAAGAAAGGACAAAGAACAAACACCACATGTACTCACTAATATTTGGGAGCTAAACAATGGGCACACATGGGCACAGAGAGATGTAAAGGGCAATGCAAACCAAGAAGAAAGGGAAGGAGGGGGATGAGGCATAAAACCTATTGGGTACAATAAACACTATTATGGTGACAGGCACACTAAAAGCCCTGACTTAAATATTATACAAGGTATACATGTAACAAAAACACTTGTACCCTTTAATATTTTGAAATAAATAAAGAAATAAGAAAGAATAATGAAGAGGCAAGTTTTAGCCAGCATACTGAAGATATTACTGTTTTCCAGTTAAATAAGCAATCAGATTCTTTTAGCAAGTATAAGCAGTGCAGAGAGGAGAGTTCCAATAGCCATCAGCCCAATTTAGAGCTCATGTTCAACTAAGTAAACTGTGTAAACACATCCTGAATTTGAGTTTGTTTCCCCAGTACAAAAATAGAACCAAGTAACAACAAACAAATACTTAATGGAATATTTCCTCTACACTAGGTACCACAATTAGTGCTCAGGGAAAAGAATTACCAAGGACAAGCTAGAGACTCTTTTAAGTCTCGTGGTCCTGTGTAGTGGTCTCAGCCTTTTCTTCTTACAGCATACAAGTGCATATAAAACCACCATTTCATCAGTAATAAGTCTCTTTACAGTGAGTGCTTTCTGAGAGTCTTCCCCTAATCCCCAAGGGTACATGTCAGAATCTTTGAGAAAGCATGGTATTTGAGGTATTTTGAAACGTCTCCACTTTGAGATTCTGATATGTAGCCCTTCCCCAAGGATATGCTATCCTCAGTTGAGAATCACAGGATTAGTGGGGCTTGGAAACTGGAGAACAAAGTGGAAACTGACATGGCAACTTGTATACCAGATTTAATTGTAAAGTCATAACACAAGACAAAAAATTGTGCATAACACAGCCATCCATAAAAATCCCTTAAATTCACTGTGAAATACAGCATAAATGGTTTTATACGTACAACTTTATTCTGTCACATGTATATGTAAATGTGCTATGTATCCAATAATATAAAGCATCTATTTCCTTAGAGAGATCATAGTCAGAAATTATAGCACCTTTTAACAACTTCAAAATGCTTTAGCAAATTTATGAAAATATCAACTTACTAGCTCTTGCTATTTCTTATAATCATTTTCATCTTATGGAGAAAATTTTTATCTTTTTCTATAACTCTTCCAATCAATATTTTGAATTGTTCTCAGTACAATATTTATTCCTAGACTACTTTCAGAAAGCCATCATCGTCCACCTGTCTAGCAGCATAAATGCTACATTTCTCTTCTTTGCCAAATATAGAAAAAAGAAACTCCTCAATATAATTCATAACTCTTTTTCTCTAGGTACGCATAGACTATTTGAGACTTCAGTGCATCCACAGCCTGAACAATTTTGCCCCACCTTTTAAATTATTGTTCTCATCAGCGAGTAGATATAATTGAATTTCTGTAACCTATATGCCCATCTGATGTTGTTCTGTAATAACAAGAAGAATTAATGGTGTCTACAGCAAAAGCATGTAGAATGTGCTACCGATGCACAGAGGACAAATCCACTAGATCTTTCAAGGAGAAACTGGGAAAAGCATTGCCAACGAGTTAATATTTGCAATGTTGAAGAAACTAATAGTTAAAGATGGGAGTGGAGGTAGGTGAGGCATTCTCGCAAAAATATAAATGAATAAAAGAGGCATAAAAGAATACAGTATGTCTGGGAAATGATGATAAATCTGAATCATTAAAGAAAAGTATGTTGGTGAGTACATATATAGAGAGAACTGTCAACGACAACAACAAAAAACTCCGAACACTGTAAAATAATTCAAAGAGGTTTATTCTGAGCTGAATGTGTGCCACCACAGCCTGGGGAATATGGTCTCAAGAGATCTTGAGAAAGTGTGCCCCAGGCAGCCAGGTTACAGTTTGGTTTTATACATTCATGGAGACAGGAATTACAGGTAAAACCGTAAGTCAATACATGGCAGGTATACATTGGTTCGACCCATAAAGGAGGGACATCTTGAAGCTGGGGCTTACAAATCATAGCTAGGTTTTAGGGGTTCTTTAATTGGCAATTAGTTGAAAAGGTTATGTTTTGTCTAATGACCTGGAGTCAGTGGAAAGGAATGCTTGAGTTAAGACTGGGGGTCTGATAGAATGCTTGAGATAAGATAAGGGGTCTTCTATCTGGCATGTGTTGCTGTACTGGAATCAAGTTGGAAAGTAAGCCGCATTATACTGGATTGAGGAAAACCCATTTAGTGAGATTTTATTGTCTGTAGGTGTCACACACCAGGCCTCTTAGAGAGAAATGTGGGCAAGAGAAAAAAGGTCAGAGTTCAGTCCTCAGAAGATTCAGGAGGAAAAAAAAAAAAAAGAACTAATAAAGTACCCATGGAACCAATGAAATAAACTGCTCCTAGATCACGACAAGTTTCACAAGCCCTGAGAAGGCATATAGATTTTATGCTATTGTCAACGGGTAACTAACAAGAAGAGTTAGGCAAAGAGAAGTATGATTGATTTTTTGCATTTTTGTTTTAGAAAAATAACTCTAATAGCAATAAGGAGTTATGGATTAGAGATAGAAAAAGAGTAGAAATCTGTACAATCATCAGGAAGACTTTGCTTAAGCCCAGAGAGAATGAAGAGAGGGTGACAAAGTCAACACTTGAACTTGGCAGTTTGGTTGATTGCAATAAGCTGTGGAGGTTAATAATGCAGGCTTTAAACTAGACTTCCAGGGTCTGCATCTAGTTCCACCATTATAAAACCAGGAGGAAAGTAATGCTTCTAAATCTCAGTTGCCTGTCTGTTAAATAGCAACTCTGGGATAAAATTATACCCAAAGAAGTCATTTTATTTAAAAAAAAACAAAAACAAAAACAAAAACCTGCCCTCAAATGTTTATTGCAGCACAATTCACACTTGGAAAGATGTCCATCAATTCACAAATAGATAAAGAAAATGTGATGTGTACACACATGCACACACACACACACACATACACACCATGGAGTACTACTCAGCCACAAAAAGGAATGAAATAATGTCTTTTGCAGCAACTTGGATGGAACGGTAGACCATTATCCTAAGTAAAGTTTTTCAGGAATGGAAAACGTAGCACCATGTGTTCTCAGTAATATATGGGAACTAAATAGTGAATACACATGGGCACAAAGAGACATAAAGGACATTGGAAACCAAGAAGTGAGGATGGTGGGATGGAGGGCATGGGATAAAAACTTACCTGTTGGGTACAATGAACACCACTGTGGTGACAGGCACACCAAATGCCCTGACTTAAGCAGTATACAAGGTATCCTGTAACAAAAACATTTGTACCCCCTTAATACTTTGAAATTTAAAAAAAATATTATACTTGACATAATGCATATAAAAGTACTCAGCACCATCTCTGGCACACAGTAAGAATTCACTAACTGTTAAGTATTGTTGCTGCCTATGGTGATGAAATAAAAGGAGGGAGAAATCAAGGATGATTTTCAGGTTTCCTACCTATATAATGAAGTACCTAGATAATACTGAGAGAAAAAAGTTTCTGAAAAAATGTAGTATTTTTTCCTCTCTCTCAGAATTATTATGTGCCCCTTTTCCCAGCCCTTGTGTTATGTCTTTAACAATAGGCCAGAAAGCTGAGTCTGCTGGGTATCTTCCACTTGCCCCTTCAAATCCATATTCTACCTACACCATGAGCCAGGAGACTGACTGGATTGCATCAACAGATGGGGCTCCCTTCCTTCTGCTTTCATATTAGATTCAGTCCATGAGGAGCACCTAGAAAAGATAAGAGAGGTGAGAGGTATCAGGGCATTTACTTTGACTCTCTTTGTGGGATTGCTATTGGCTGGAGGCATCCACCACGCAATTTCTACCAAGCAGCCCTACTGTTTCTAGCCTGAGTCCCATGCTGCCCTTGTGGTTTCATCACCCGTTAGAAAATACTCTCTCCATCAAACTCTCCTGAAATTATCCAACTAAAGTGTGCCTTCTCTGGTTCTGCCAAAACCCTTACTGACACATGGAAACTGACATCCTGGAATTGAGACTCCTGGAGGGACTGGGAGTGACAGAAAAATGCCTCGATACTTTGAAGCTGATTCTTCCCTGGGCCTCCGCTGGGGAGACTTCAGCAAATTAAAGAAACCCGAGAAAGAGGGGAGTGGAGCATCAATCATGGCAAAGTTGCTAAGAAGTAGCAATTACTGGCGGAAGTCCCTAGACAGGAGGGCCTGAGGGCAGCCATACAAGTTAAGTATGGCTCTGCTAGACAGGTGCAGAAAGGATGGGTTATGAAGAGGCCAGGAATTTTGCAAGTCCAGCCATGTAATTAGAGACAGTGGTGAGGAAAGAAACCATCAAGAGTAGGTGCAGGAGAACACACCCCAAGAATCTGATGAGACAACTGACATCTCAGTGGAGATCAGCTCAGGATACTGACAGACCACGTGGGTCAGTGTCTTCTACCCTGCAGAAGACAGAGACTGGTGCTAAAGACCAGCTGAGATGGCTGGAGGCCAGTGAGCGTGAGTAGAGAAGAGCCATGGCCCCAGACGCCCCTCCCCCAGTGTCATAAGGACAAAAAGCTTCCTTCTGCACCCAAATGCTACATTGGGAAGGAGGAGGAGAAGAGAATCCCTGAGAGTGGGAGGAAAATTTGAGAGACTGCACAATTGTCAGGAAAAATAAAACTAATATTCAGAACAGACTGATACCTATTTAAATGGCAACATCATATGATATCTACCCTCAATAGGACTGGGTGCCTAAGAACAAAATGAGACGTTATAGAATATAAACATCTCGTTTATATTTCATTTACATTACATTTCTGCTTCCCTAGCTGTGATTATTTAAACTGAACTTCACCATATATAGTCATGCAATTTGCAGTAAAATGTGAGAAGCCTATATAACATCCATGTGAAGCTGGCCCGCTATGTCTACAGACATAGATTTGGAAGTCATTGGCATATACATCATGTTGGAGTCATGGAAGTGGATGGAGCAGCCAGGGAAGAGCAAGCAGAAAAAGAAAAAAGGTAGAACTCCTGGGTAGCACCAATATTTAAAGGATATATGGAGAGAAATTATTAGAAGTAATAAACAGAAATTAGAAGGTAATCCAGACACCATGGGTGCAGAAAACCCAGAAGGAGAAAATATAATTCTAAAGATGGAAGAATAAATACTCTTCCAAATTCTTCAGAGAAAAAAAATATATAGGGTAAAAACAGAAAAGAGGCCAGTAGAGTACATTCCCTAAAGCCGGAGAGTGGGATAGACAGAGAGAGAGAGAAGAGAAAAAAACTCTAAATCTGTGAGTCTCTTGTGCCATCAATGACTTGAGATCTTTTCTAACACTGGCTGGCAGAGATATTGTGTCTAGGGAAACATTTTAGAAAGTTAATACAGAGGTTACTTCTCCTTATGCATATTTGAATAACATCAAATATATTCATATATCTATTAAAAACTTTGAGACAGCTATATAGTAAATTAACATTAGCATTTTATGAGTAGAAATATCGCCAACTGAATTTCATTTCTTCACTTTCATCAAAAAGCTACAAGTAGGACAGTGTCCATTTCTGTTACAGTTCATTGTACATCTGTCCAGGCTCTCTACTAGTTATTTTCACTCAATAAATGAGACAAGAAGAAAGGACAGAAGAAACTAATGAGAAAAAAAAAAGATCACTTTGGTAACAAGATTTTACGTCAAATAATTACTTATAATATTCAAATTTTTCACTGTCAGCAAAACTTCATCGGAAAATTCAGTATGTGATGATTGACATGGCTGAGTGCCCGAAAGAAACTGTGCTTAAGTTATTTAAATGACTAAAGACTATGCCAGAGATTTTTTGATCTATTGGCCCATGATCTAATTTTTCTTTGAACTTAAGCAGTCAAAAGATATTAGTCCAGAGAGATATTATGTTTATAGGGTAGTCAACTGGGCATGCTATGTATCTATTTTTCTACACATGCTATCTTGTGCATTGATTAAGTCATTTATATTCAACTGTTATACTGAATGAGCCGCCTGGTTCTGAAGACTTCTTTCTGTGTCCTTCCCCTACCACAAATTTTGCACACATATTTAAATACTTAGTCTCCACTGAGATAGTTTCACCATCAATTGTCAGAAATATATCAATGATTGCCCACTTGCTCAACATGAACTATGCCAGCCTTTAAATAGTTTAATGGGATAGAGTCTTCAGGTCATGCAAGTGCAAATTTGCAGAAACAAAACTGCCCCTGTGATTTGAAGAGAATTTTCGTAATCTTTAGGGAATTTCACCCTCAATAACCAGGTTGAGGAAAGAAGTTTGGACACAAAGTCTAGGATTCAACTTTTCAGATGTCACCTCTTGAACAAGTTTTCTGCCCCCTGCCTTGAGAACAAAGACTGAGAATATTTTCTTATGCATTCTAATGTTATACATATAAATGTTTTATGTGAAAGCTGATCATTCTATACGTGGGATCTAATGGAGTGTATATGGGGTATGTTATCCACAAGCATCCTTCTGGCACCAACTTCTAGGAGTATTGGAGGCTAATAGCTTACTGTTGAGTTCCTTTCCTAGCATCTGGGAGCCACCTAACCCAAGATTATGCCCCTCCTGTGGGGCGTTTCACAGTTAATGAGTGGTTAACTAGCAGGGTTGGAGGTATGGGAAAGAGGATCAGTCCCCCATGTTTTAATTAGAGACAATTCTGAAGAACCATATAAACTATAGAGCTTCTTTGTTATAACTACAAGGCAATTTTCAATCTCTTCTTCTGCCTAATCTGATTCTTTCAATCCCTTCAAGTCTAATTTCAGAAAGCATTCACCAATAAAATTTCCTCATGCAAATCTCATCTCAGAATCTATTTCCAGGAATACTGACCTAAACCAATTGAAGTCAGGAGTGTTCTTAAAAAACAGATTCTAAAATGAGTCCCTGGAGCTGAGTTCTCCGATGATGGTTAGCAGTGAGGGCCCCATTTCTGTTGATAGGTAGAGTGTTACTAGTCCCTGGCATACTAGAACAGAGTAATTGTTAAGACTTTCCCCTGGGCTGAATGGGATGGGATGGGAAAACACTGTTTGGGGGCAGCAACTCAAGCATTTGAGAGATTTGGAGGAAATGATAATTATAGAGACTATGGAAGAAATGGCTGCTGCTGAGGGCCGTCAATTTGTTGGAGAAATACAATGAAAAACTGGAGATAATTAATCACCAATTTATGGTAAAGTATAAAATCCAGAGGGATTGTTAGGTAGCATATGATATAAAGAATCTCCGCTCTACTGTAGCTGAAGAGCATAGAAAGCTGAGGATCTTTCCCTGAATGGAATTACAAAGCTAGCAAAACTCTAGAGAAAGTTAAAGTCTAAAATAGGCAAGCCTGCAGCACCAAGACCAAAAACTGGATTACTAAATCTGGAATAAAAATGCCCAGGTCTTTGCACTCAAAGATCTTGAATATTCAGATTCTCTTGAACCTTCTGGGCCCACTAGAAATGGTTCATTTCTCCTTGTTCAAGACTAGCACTGCCCCTCTTACTTGAAGATGATGCAGAGACTTCTGCCTTTCAAGACGACCCATGTCCCTCTTAAGATCTAGCCCAATCTTTGTTAAGAGCTCCAGGGACTGAAGAAGAGGTCAAAAATCCATGAGTAATCACCATCTAATGCCAGACAACATTACACAGTGATGATTCAACCAGTCCTTCTTCACAGGAACCTATGACCATTTAATTGGGTAATCACACACTGGAGAAAGAGAATACCTACCCAGAAATTTTAAGCTCACATTCATCATCCAGAAACTCGAAGTCATTCAGGACTCCATGTCAGAGCTGAGATACATGGTAATAAATAGATTTACTAGGTCCAGTTCATAGTGGATGCAGCAAGGAACGGAATAACCCGGTAATCATTTCCTCAATCCTTCATGTTATATTGGAATAGATATACTAGGTAGTCAGTAGACACTTCCCCCTATCCCAGATTGGTTGTTTGACTTTTGGAGGTAAAAGGTATCAGTGGGGAAGACCAAGTGGATACCTCTGTCCAGACATGACAGTAAGTAGTTAGGCTGCTGCATAGTCTGATAAAGGCATAATAACCAGCAGGTCATAGCCTTCAGGGGTGAGGTTGAGGGTCACCCACTGGACAAGCCACTTAGGCTAGCAAAGATGCTAACCAAAGTCTAAAATGGGTAGAAGAGAAGTAAGACAGTAAGTATCAGCTGTAGCCTCCAGACCAGCTGCAGCAGCAGGGCTGTTTTCAGTTACATACTTAAATGATAGTACTTTGGATATGGTGCCTTAAAGAAAATATATTATTAAATCAATTTTAACGTTTTTAATGTGGCTACTTGAAACTTTAAAATCACACATGTGGGTCATATTTGTGGCTTGCATTATATTACTATTGGTCAGATTTGCTCTATAATATTTTCATGTAACCAAAATTTCATCTAAGCCCTCTAACCAATAAAAAGCCATCAGTTGCTAAATACATGTGATGTAGCTGGTAGATTAAGAGCTATGCAGTAAGAGCCATCATCTGCAGGGAAATAAAATGCAAGCTACTGAGAATCTGAAAAAGGAAACATCCTCCCAGCTGATTTCTTTCTTCCTCTTTAAAGGTATGGCATAAGTGCCACCCATGAAATAAGACAGGAGGCTGCAGAGATATGATTATATCATAATTTTTAAAGATCATGGGAATCTTTTCTAAATGCTTTATCTGAACTCAAAATCTACATCCATATCACCACATCAAACAACCATCTCTGCAGCAGTTGGACCTGTTTGGATTGTAAAGGTTCCTACAGAGCTCTCATGGAAAAAAATACACCCAGACAGTGAAAGATCAAAATAAGACAAAGTCATTGCATTTTAGAAACAAAGTTTAAAATAATGCTGTAACCACAATATTCACTCATCCACCATAAAATTATCTGTTGTAATCTCCACTTTGGGACATGGATAGCTAAATAGAAATATATAAACAAACAACATCAAAGTGCCTTTTTGGCTAACTGCCACCCTGCCACTTCTGAACTGAAGCCAATTATAATGACATCACTCTAGCTTCCTATCCTTTGCTGACCTTCCTACTTATGTTGCCAAAATGTATTAAATTTGTCTTCTACAATTTGTCTTTTTCCTTTTGTCTTTGTTTCTTTAAATAATGACTTGACATCACTTGACCTCAACCTACAATTTTGGCTGATAATATCACTAAGCAATTCACTTACACAAAAGGCTTTGCATAATCATCCGCTGTGTCACAGGAAAAGTTGTGCAAGAAAAAGTTGAACGTTTATGACATGGAACTTAAGAAAATTCTTTTAAATGTACTAAAAATCATATTAATACCTCCATTTGGCAGGTAACATGTGATGTTCTAGCAAGCTATAGAAATCCAGTTTCTATGATGCTATAATTATAAAAACTTATGGTTAGTAAATCCAATTGCATATACTGTTTATTTTAGTATTCTTTCACTAAACCTCTCTCTGTCCACTAAATTGAAAATGAAAGTGGTGTCTCATTAGCTGAAGTCTTCAAACATGATTGAAGTCTCCTAATTCCTCTCCCCAACTACTTTTCAAAGTCTAAGGAATATCCACGAATACTAAGGAAGAAAAATTAAATAATTATCAATTTGGTAAAAATTAATCTCTTTGGAATGTTAAAACACAAAGTTACTTTTCTTTAAAAATATGGACCAGTTAATATAGAATATTTACTGATAGAATAATAATAAAATGTGTGCTACTCTATATTATGATGTTGACTCATTATTCATGAATTCACACATGCCAATTAAGTAAAAGATCATTTCAATTGTTCAAGCATGAGGATTATTATTGTTTAAAGACAAAAAATTCTTCACCTGTGCAGTTCTTTAAAAGGCAATGACTAAACCTGCCCTTTTCCTTATTGTACCCTCAGTGTTTAGCATGTGCTTGGTATATATTTTGCATTAATACATGTGCTCCGAATGGTTAATAGTGTCAACTTTACAGAGAACTAACATACATAGTGGTTGAAAGCAGGAACTATAGAATCAAATAACTTGGGTTCAAGTCCTGGCTCTGTCATTTGCTGGATGTGCAACCTCATAAATTATATAATCTCTCCTCCATTTTCTCATCTAAAAAAGGGGTATAGTAATAGCCCTGACCTCATAGGAATGTTATGAGGAATAATGAACTGATACATGTGAAACTTTTAGAACAATATCTGTAACAAAGAGTCAATCAACTAGAGCTTTTATCAAGTAGTAGCACTTCTTTGTACTTCCCAGCTTATAAATTATCTTCACATATAACATTCAGACCCTCATAAAATCTTGTGACCTAGGCAGAATAAGTGCATTTTATTAGGCTAATTTAGAGTTGAAGAAACAAAGGCCCAAGGTCAAACTATCAGAAAAAAATCAAAGCCAGAACCTTAATTCAAGGTTTCTGAATCTGAACTCCAAATTTTTCCCACTATATACAGCTGGAAAAGATTCTCTGGATTCTTTCCCTAATAGTTTCTGAAATGACTGAATAATCATGGAAGGACTATTGGGATTTGCTACTTTTATCAATCAAATCATGGCAGAGGAAATAAACTATAATGATCACTTTCTTTTTTTCAGTGATTTACTCATGTGGTCATAGGTGATTCTTAAGCATCAGTCTTGCTGAGCATCCTAACACAGGTTGACAGGTACGGCCTGCCTTCATAGCTTATAATCTAAAAGAAGAAACAATATATACACATGCCTATATAACACGGAGAGGTGCCATAGAGAGATGTCAGACAAAAGAATATGCAGAAATGAAGAGAAATGCTGAGAAAACATTGTTGTACATAATAAATTATCAGAACTTGCCAGATGCCTCACATCCCTTTCTAGGAAAAGAATCTTAGACTAATACATGTAAGATCAATGAGCCTTGTTTTCATCCTTTATAAAACTGAAGTCTGGGTTTCTAAGACAATTTCTAGTTTTACATTATTTTTATATACTCTCATATACCATTGAAAAGTGTAAATTACTAAAATCTGTTTGAAGAACAACTTGCAAAATTGAAAAACCACATACACACTGACCTGGCAACTTCACAGTGTCCACTTTTCTTTTTCTTTTCTTTTTTTTTTTCTTTCTTTTTAGATAGGGTTTCACTCTGTTGTCTGTCCAGGTTAGAGTGTAGTGGCATCATCATAGCACACTGCAGCCTCGAACTCCTGGGCTCAAGAAATCCTTCTGCCTCTCCCTCTCAAGTAGCTGGAGCTACGGGTGCACACCACCACACCTGGCTAATTTCCACTTATGTCAATCTCTACTTTCAGAATTGGTCAAAGCCACCATTATGTCTTATCTGGACAACTATAATAGCCTTCTTACTCGTCCTCCTCCGTCTGCTCCATCCCCCCTACAATCCATTCTTCAAACAGCAATGGGGACAATCATCCTAAAAGGCAAATCACATTGTACCACTTCCCTCCTTAAAATCTCCTAATCACTTCTCTTAATACTTGAAAGAAAATACAAATTTTTTCCAAGACTTACAAAGCCCTAGAAATCTGTCTTTGTTTCCGATTTCAAGCAAACCATTCTCTCGCACATACCACTCATTGACCATCGTAGCCTTCTTTCTGTTTGCATTAGGGCTTTGCACAAGCTGTTCCGCCTGCCTCAAATACTCTCTCTGCTCATCCATTCAAATTTCAACTTAAATATCACCTGCTCAAACAGGCTATACCTGACAACCCAATTTAAAGTCACTACCTAAGCAATCTCCAGCACATCACCGTTATTTTAATACTCTACATAGCATTATCACAATGTATACTCTTTACTTACTCAATTTTGATACATCTAATTTTGAACATACGTGTGCATATTGGTACATATTTAATATTTATTTGTTTGTTTATTTTTCCCCTTCTCCACCTACTCCTGAGAAATACAGTTTATAAGAGTGGACCTGACTGTTCTGTTCACCAGTGTATCCCCACTTCCAATAACAAAGCCTGGCACATAACAGGCACTTAGTCAATGAATGTTTAATTCTAGTAATGTAACCTATGAGCATTTTTCCATCACTATGGTTCCAAGTAGGCACCTAGAATAAATTTTCAGATAACTTATGCATTAAGTTCCTCCTACTTTGACTGTTTGAAGAACTGGGAATAAAATGGGTATGGAATGAATATCAGATGAGCTAGAAGAAAATTCAAGCTCACATGTAAAAGCTTGAAAGGAAAAAAAGATAAAGAAAAATCATCTAATATGAAAAAAATTCAAATGTTATATAGGATCAATTCTGGACATCCAACATCCTTGTAATTATGGTAATAGAAGAGAGAACAGAAAAAACAAAATGAAAGAAAAACATCAAAGAAACATATTAATAGAAAAACACTTTTGAAAGCTGAAGATAGTCAAGAGTCTCCAAACCAAAAGGGACCTACTGAGTCCTAAGCAGGCAAAGTTAAAGAAAAAAGAAGGAAAAGAAGATTACACATATATTAATTAAGATTCAGATAAATAGAAGATCATAAACCTAACTTCTCACACACTCTTCCTGAAAATTACTTGAGGATCCACTCTAGCAAAGTATATAAGAAAATATCAAAAAGAAAGACACATGTGGTCTAAAAAATGGTGCAACAACACAGGAGCTCAGTAAAAACAAGACCCAATATTATGGCTATGAAACAAACTTGAAACTAGTGGACACAAATTACAGAGAAAGTAGGAGAATTCTAGGAAAAATGTCTTTAGGACAAAGACTAAAATGGGAATCATAATATATTATATGATTAATAATCTAAAAGTACTTAATTATGTGGTAAAGAAGCCAATTTGAAATTCTAAAAAAGCTATAGAAGTACCTCATGGTCCAAATATGAAATAAACTAAAATTAAGACTCATTTTGAGCAAATGATGGAAAGATAATATAATTGATATTGACATTTGGAATATTCTACCTAGAAGAGAACACTTTTAGTGACATAGGGTCACATTTATTGACCATATTAAGCCAATTACACTACCTGATTTTGCAGTAAATAACATTTGCATTTTCAAAATATTATAAAAAACTCTTTGCTTCCAGCATTTAGAATCACTATATAGACAAAGTACCTGAAATAATTATATTTGCATAATATAATGCAAAGTTTATACTTTGACAATAAAGATATAGTTGACAGGAGGTTAGAAAGTGAAGGCTGGTGGGAATGGTGCTGGAAAGTATTAATTTATTCTTTCTACCTGGAAAATAACCAGAAATTTATATTTAGTATATACAATTATAAATAGAGAAAACAAACAATACATAATTGGTAAACTAGAGTCTGAACCAGCTAGAAACAAACAAGAATGATTTCATTTTTCTCTAAAATTGGCTTCAGTCATGCATGAGATTTCCCTTTCCTTCCATTACTAATATCTGAGCAGATCCCTTAGCTCTCTGGTCAATTTCACTTATAGAAACAAACCTAATTTTTATAATAATAGACTTTCAAGTTGAAAAGGTACAGTTTAGTCTAAATCAAAACTTCAACTCACATCCAATTCAAAATGTTCCTTCATCTCAAGGTCTTTCCTTGGCAAGCTCTGAGCCTTGGGTCAAAGGAGAAGCTTCCATTCAGCATCCTGTTACAAACAAAATCAACAAAACTTGGGAGGGAGACAGGTAAGAAGTGTAAGTGAGATAAATTTCTCACCTTTTACACCATGAAATCAATTGTTACTGTTTAAAGTTAATGTATCAATAAACATAGGTATAAGATAATAAGTATACTATTGAAAATTACAATGGAACTACTAGGAGACCTAAAAACAGAAATAAAGTTACCCTAGAGAGTGAGGCTGTGAACAAGTGACTTTTCCTGTCTATTTAATACCATCGTAGAGCCTATGACCATATTCGCACTGTGTGTATATTACAATCATACTAATAACCAAATAAGGAAAATCATAATAAAGCACAATATTAGGAGGAGAAAGGAGTGGTTAAGAATGTCAAACTGTTAAATACTGCTGAGAAGTCAACATAAAATAAGAATTGAAAAATAATCACTGGAGTTAACAATATGAAGGTCATAGTTTGTATTAACTCAAAGTTTTACTGGAGTAACGCCAGCAGGTGCTAAATTGAAACAGGTGGAGAATGAGTAGGTAGTGAGGAATACAAGACAATAAATACCAACTCTCTTTCTCAAAATAGTTGGCTTCAAGGAGAAGGGTAGAAATAGGGCTGTAGTTAGAATGTGGAGTCAATACTATTTTTAGTCTTTGCCATTTGCTACTTTAAGATAAGATCCACTTAAACATATTTAAATGTAGATGGGAAAGACCAAGTTGAGGAGGCAGGGTTGAATGACTTGGGAAAGAGAAGGTATGCTGATAAATTTCCTGAGAAGGGTAGAAGGAATATAATTATAAGCAAGAGGTAGAAGCCTGGACCTTAGCTAGGAAGAAGGATAGTTCATTCTTTGTGCAGGAGAACTGAAGAGAAAATGAATGCAAATGCATCCATCTACGAATAAGTGCATAGATTTGGTGAAGAAAAGTTGAGAAAATTCACCTATTGGTTTCTGCATACTCTGTGAAGAATGTAACAAAGTTTACATCCAGAAGTTTGAGAAGAGTAGAAAAATTTTGAAGCGTTTTCTACACAGAAGATGAGAGAGTTGACCAGTAAAGTGCCCCAGGCTCACAGTGTTAAGGGTCCAAGTAAGGAACTCATGAATTTATGTTGGAAGCAATTTGCTCAGTTCGTGATGTTCTTTACCAGTGCTTGTTTGCTCCCGCACATCCTTAGAGAAAGCAGATATGTAGGTTGATGCAGCGTTGGAATGCAGTTGGAATGCAGTTTTCATTCCAGAGAGATGGAATGAAAGACAGAAAGGAAGGCAATTTTGCCTATTTTTAGAGAGATATTGAAATTGATATAGATGAGTAATTTGTGAAAAACAATGTAACATTCTATTGTTTTCTGACTGAACTTGATTTCACTTTCAATCGCCATTTAGCCCAGAGGCAGAAAATTTTTATTTCTAAAAAAAAATTATTAAGACATATAATCTATACTGGATAGGAAGGAAAGGGAAGACTGGAGAGGGATAATGATCAGGGAGATGACAAAGAGAGACTGAGCCTGATTCCCACTGATGGATGATTGTGGGGCTCTGAATGTTCTGCCAGCCTGATCCATAATCAGCTTCATAAGTGGATAATGAAACTCCAGCACCTTCAGGTCCAGATGATAATTCCAGATGATCTATACTAGGGAAACCATGGGCTGACAATAAGCTACTGCCAGATGCAAAAGCGAACCAGAATAAGAAGAAGTGCATGTCTTGGCAATTGCAATACCCAAGGGCCTTTCCAGCCATTTCCGCCATTTCCAGTTTGTCATGTGATTTTCATTTAGGTAGAGAATGAAGACACTTGGTCATTTTACTAGTTTTATTGGATGCTTTCAAACTAGTGCCATTTTCAATTCTTGTTCCCAAGACGAGTGAAATTATTTCTGACTCCAGAAGCAAGGTGGTATTTAGTAGTCTAAATCTCTCTCCTATATTTAAAATTGGTCTCTGTCTCTAACATTAGTTATACAACTGTCTGCCCTTTGCATTTTAAGTAAATCACAGCCACAAAAGCTTCCTCAGCTGAGTTGTTTCTTAATCCTATCAACTCAAGTCAGAGTCATCTTTTTCCACCCACATACACTTAGCTTTCAAGTCTAAAATCCAAAGAAACATTTAAATTATTAAAGTCAATCTTCTGAGACAGGATTTTTCACACTGTAGGGCAAATAATTTAAAGAAATTCCACTGTAAAGTTGAACTTACATTGGCTAGCCAAGGCTTTTTTCCAAATCAAATCAGTAAAATAGTATTTGTTATGTTTCAATGCTTTAATGACCAAGTTTGAGCATTATTTATACATTTTATTGTTTTTATTACTCCCATAATATAGAGTTCATAATAATGAAATAATTAAGTTAAAAAATAGCATTTAGTATCTGTTATGATTAAGACACTATGCTATGTGCCCCAGGCTTAAAAAATAGGAAGTCACAATTTTTACCTTATAAATTCTAAATCCTCTGATATGGATAAATCATGTACACAAGTAGACCTTACAATAACTTGAATCAAGTGGCAAAGGAGTATTGAAGTGTGAACTGAAGTAGTGATAGTCAGAATTAAAAAGAAGGGAAGGAAGAAGGAGATATCGAATTAGAGATGAAGGACTCCAACAAAACTCCATTTTTTTCAGGCTGAGTCAATGGGAGAAAAGTGTTATATTTGGCAGAAATTGGATATTTAGGAATAATGCATTGTTTTGTGGAGGAAGGTGATAAATCTGTTTTGAGAAATTTTTAGTTTAAAGAAACTGTGCAACATGCAAATAATAATGTCTAGCAGGCAGTTGGAAATGTGTAGCCAGAGCTTTAAAGCAGAGCTGTAGAACTGGGAGTCATTTGCATGAAGCAATAAAAGCTGCTACAATCTTAAATAGTGAGAATTGGATAAAAACAAATTGTGCATGGGGAGAGTGGTATGAGGATAGAAATCTCGGGTATCATGAGAAGAAGAAAAAGACACAGCAAAAGGAGACAGAAAAGGACATAAATACAAAATGAGTAGCTGTAGATAACCAAAGAGCCAAGATATCAAAGAAATCAGAAGAGAAAAAATTTTCATTAAAAGCAATGTGATCAACTCTGCCAAATGCCACAGAGATTTTGGAAATAAATCATTTCCTAAATCACTCAGTATTGTTAATCTTGGGGACATAGAGTATGTTACTCCTAATAGGAGCTACCAGCCTTAATTAGTTTTCAAACTAATAATTATATTTTAATTCTCTCTTCGAGTTTAAAAAAGGAACATACACATAAAAATAATCAGTCTCTGAACTTGTCTGAGTTGAACTTCTCCTCTACTAAGGAAGGATTCACAGATGTCCCAGAGGTGATGCCTCCTTTTGTCATTATAATTACACACCCTGTTCTTACCTTTGTTTCCAAGTACGTGTAATGGTCTCAGAGGAGGCTCCTTCTCCTAATTCAGTGTCAGCTGAAAGTCTTCCCTGTTTGTCAGCTTTCATTACTCGATGCCCCAAAGCAGTTAGAGAAAGGGTTGAGAGCCAGGGGTCATAGCTGCTATGGTTCATAGCTGCTAAGGTTCTGAGGAGCATTTACACTGAAAACTCAAATTAACTAAATCAAAAGAATATAAAAATTTATAGCAATGAGTTTCTAAAGATCATGGCACTTGGTTGAGCAGATATTTAGGGAAAAGCACTCCTTAAAATAACACCATCTAGGAAACCTCTAATTTAACTAACTTACCCTAAAACAGACACTGTAAGTGGACAAGTTACAGATTAATATAATTCTGTGAATTTTTTAAAGCCATGATGCTATTATTCCAATCCCAGAATCATCTTTCTCAAGAGGGCTTCCAAGATTTGACACAGGGGGTACTATCCTCTGACAGTCTTTTCTCTATATTACAAGGAGTCTTCTATTTGAGATCAGCAAGGAAATTTCTGTTGCCAATATTTCCTAGTAGTCTACTTTCATCAATAATAGCAAAGAGAACTCTTAGTATCCTGCACACGGACAAATAATTCATATTTGCAATTTATATGTGCATTGTATTTTCTTCTTTGAAAGTACTTGACCATCTTTGTCCTTCTCAAATGCTGTTTCTTTTTTCCTGGAATATGAGGATAGAAGTTAAGTTGAGAAAAGTCAAAGGTGATATATAAAAAATATTTAATAAGTAATTAAATAACTAGGGCCTACATGAGAAGCCAAGACAGCCCATAAGGCAGGAAGGCTCTTGGAGACACTCAAAAGATGGCCATTTAACAATGGAGAGAAAGGTATTCCAGTATTTTTTTTAAGAAATAGTAAGTTCTTACAGGTTCCTACTAGCTGGATTTTGACCCTATGTACACTTTTTATTTAAAAGTGATTTCCCTTAAATTCAAACTCTTATTTGTGAAAACCCAAGAGAAGCTTTCCATATGCTCTTCTCCACTTGTCAGGTTAAATCTGCTGAAGATGACGTTTCCATACTCCATGACTCAGCTCTGGCCAGACAGAAAAAGAAAACCGGAGCAAGCGTGTGGTGTTACTTTCCAATATGGATTCCTTCCTGACACTTTTCTCTCCCCCACTGTTTACCCTGAAAATATATCCACACAAAAGAAGCCAACATGAAAACATGTCCTCAGAGCTCTTGAGTTAGAAAACTCAGAAATTTCTTATGAACACAAGTTGAGGGTATAAAGATATAGAGTCATAGAGTTAGTCTGGAAAGAAAGAACAATTTATTTTTAGTGATGGCAAGCACAAACCTAGGTCCTGGATATGATCATTTCAAAAGAGCTTGGGCCATTTTTTTTTTTAAATCATGTTCACCACTTTTTGGTTCGGTCATTATAGTCAGTAACGGGAGAGCATATATTAATAACATGTTTTATATGAAACTTAAAAGTACTTATGCTCTGAAAAAGTGAAAGAGCCAACAATAACAGTAAATACACGGTGAGAAATAGGGAAGTGTGGTATCTACCGGATTAAGATGCTTTCTATGTGCTTTTTAAAATGATTGGAAAAGATTAACTGAAATAAAGGATTGGGAGACCATCTTTAGCTTTAAATAACCAGTCCCTCACGTAGACCATGCAAGAGAATGTATATTTTTTCTGAGATAAGTCAGCTAAGACAAAGTCAACTTATGTGTGGCCATCCTCAAAATTTTGGAGACTTAGAAGCTGAATGCTATCTCTTGAAAATACAATTTAATACATTATTACCCAAATTGTTTCTCTTCTCCTGCTGTCTGCAAGCTCAACCTAGTATTTTTTTAAACTCAAATATTATACACTTTTTATTAATAATATCTAGACCTATGTTTTCTTGTTCAAGGAAAGCACACCCAATTTATAAAATCACAAAATAAAAAGCTGGAAGAGATTTTTTATTCATACAATAAATATATTTGTATGTTTAATGCAAGCTTAGGCTTTTTTATTCCAAATTTCATATCACAAATGAGAAAACTAAAACCTGGAGATTTTAAATATCTTCACTAAATTCACAAATCAGGACAAAATTGTCCTAAAAGACAGAAGTAGTCTGAGTTCATGAAAATCAAGTCAGTTTAAATCTAGTTATTAGTATAGTTGGTTTCCTTCTTCTGAACCCTTCAGGAACTACTAACGTAGAAAAATAAAATCTGCTATTACAGACACACAGTGTGTATTTTGCTGCAGTAAAGAACTTTATTATGATGAGATCACCCCAAGAATCATTGCATTTGGAAAGATGGTTTAGGTCATTGTAACTGGAAGTATGACCCTCAGATTAGCAGCACCTGAAAAGTGCTGGTAAGTTTTGGTGTATATTTTGAGAACTTTGCCCAAAATAAAAATGTTGCACCCAAAATTGAAACCAGTTCTCATAGTGTAATACAGATCTCTTTTGAGCATTACAATGAAAATGTGTTAAAAATGCAGAATCCCAGGCCCTATCCCAGAGCCCCTGAATGATTTCTGCATTTTAACAATATCCTCCAAGTGATTTGCACATGCATTAAAGTTTGAAAAGCACTGTTTTAAGTGATCTTGCATATAACTTCTTATCTTAAAAATATATGACTCACAATATGAGTTTAAATGACATTGAGGGTTTATATTATTATTCAAAGTAATTCTGCTGTGAATATTTTCAAAAAGTGAAAAATGCCTTTTAAAACAAATTATCTCCAATTTATCTTAGTTGTCAATAGGGAATTTTTAGTATATGAACTTCCTATTGCATAAGATGAGGCCAATATAGGAATCACAGAAGCAGAAGTATGAATAAATAAAATGCCCTCAAAAGAATATATTGGACAAACAATATATAAATTGTTCTTATTTGGAAGTGCACTGGCTCTGCAATTTATTAGTTCAAAGCTGATTTTACAGAATTTATTTTAATTCAGTCAGAAGTCAGGTGAAATTACCTTTGCACTATTTATAGACAAGTAACCCTTTTTATATTAATTCCAAAGAAAAGACTTTTCTTCTTCAAGAAAAACACTATTTTACAAACTTAGAAGTCTCTATTTACACACAAGTAATTGCTATATAAGTAAGAATAAGTATTGTTATGTTTGTACACTTGACTAATTGCAAATGATTCTTAGCTAATAAAGTAACCGTAAAAAGGCAACATTTGGTTTACTTGGTTTGCCTAGCTGTGCACAGAAAAATAATAAAACTTTTTAAAACCAGAAGACTATCCATGAATTTAGTTAGACAAGTCTAATTCAGACTGCATTGCAAAATTTTAACTGATTACTCATTTAATATCTGAATATTTTCTTCCCCTAAGATCCTTTGAAAGAACTTATAGATACTATTATCATTTCTAGTTGATGAACTTTTAAAAATCTAGACTAAATAGAAAGTATGACATTTCTATCAAATTTAAATCAATCTCCTGCATGTAATACCAGTGTTTTGTCTGTAGAACAAAAGTCTTTATAGGTTTAAGCATATAATATTATTACTTTAAGTCCACATTGTCTTATAAGTGTCCTCTGATTATCATCCTTCCAAGAATGACCTTATTTTTAGTTGCTGTTTCCTGTCTGCAATAATAAGTTTTGGTGTATATTTTGAGAACTTTGCCCAAAATAAAAATGTTGCACCTAAAATTGAAACCAGTTCTCATAGTGTAATATAGATCTCTTTTGAGCATTACAATGAAAGTACTGTTTTACACATGCCTGAAATTTCCATAGTTACCTACAGTATTTCCACTACCCTCCTAAAAAAGACATCAATTTAGAAAATGCATGTGTTTCTATTATTACCACTGTTGGAACATCATAAAAACTGCATTTTTCCAATTTCTATTGGCCTGTGTCATTTTATCATTTTTAAAATCTATAATCACCATAATAAATATGATTTCATCTGACTTTTTAGACAGTCTCTGAACTTTAAAATTTCGAACAGTATGACATACAACTTTAATGGTGCATACAGCACATGCACTGATTGCATTTAAGTCTGTGGACTTTTATATTTGCTTCATGTATTTAAAATCTTTCATTAAATCAAAAGTGCGAAAGTCATTAATAACAAGTGTCTGCTGCCCATTTTCTTCCATTTTTCACTTAGCTAATACATAGTATTTTTTTTTTAGTGGTCTTATACAACATCTCCTTTCTAAGTTTCTGAAAGAAAGTTATGACCAGAATTACACACTAAAAAGAGTTAAAGAATACATCATCACTTTTGTAAATAAATTTATTATAATCTAAATGAAAATAAGAGCAAAATAAATATTTTGGTAGCCTTCTCTGGAATGCTATGCAGTGTTGAGGAGCAGGTTAATAAGGAAGAAACTTAAAAGTAAACAGTGCTTGTACATAGTTTAATAGTTGTCTCTTAGGACACTATTTTATGAAGATCTTTTGGAAAAGAAATTTTTTTCTGACTGCTTGTACTGTGTAAACATTACCTCAGATAAATGCCATATTTTGACTAAATAAGTCTGCATAAACATAAAATTGTTTTACATTTGTGTCCTCAGTTTTTCTGCATTGATTCAAACTTCAGGTCACAGTTCCCCCAAACATGCTCTATAAAATAGAATTCATGACTTCATACAGAGAGGATGATATTTTCCTTTATAAATGCCACATAAAATCTGTGGTAAATTTTTAAATAGAAAAATTGTGAAAATCCCAACATAACCACAGATTGCCCTCCATCCCCTGTCCAATAAATTCTAACTTTAGGTTTTTACTATCTGACAGAAATCCTTTATAGTCTTGAGGAGGGAAAAAGTAGCCTTTTTTTTCCTTGTACATTTGTCTGTGTGACTTTCTGTTGAGAATATATTGAAGACAACATTATAATTTATATCTGCATAGGGAAAGTTTAGAGAGTATATTTTCTCTAGAAATAATACTCAGAAAACTTAAAAGAGAATTTTACCATATAAAAGAAACAAATGAAAATAAAATTTTGAAATGTATGTTTAGTCACCAAAAATCTGCTGGAGCCTAAAGCAGCTAATCTTCTAATGAAAAAAACAAATAACAATAAATGATATCTATTTTAAGTTGATTTTGAGTATTGTAGTCATGAATAAGAGTTTATCAAGCCTAGAAGGTTAAAGCTTGACTTATATATGTTTCACGTTAAAATAAAAGTTTTTCAATTATCAAAATTACTGATTGTTGCCAAAGTATAGGAATTCATTTAAATTACCACACAAATATTACATTTAACTGCATACTAAAGTATTAGAAGCAGTAAATATTCATGGTCTGGATTCAGAAGGGATGAAGAAGAGGAAAACCCTGTTGTCGTATATTACACAGTTCACAACAAAATAACAGTGGAAAGTTTTCTGCCCAAAAAAAGACAATGGGGAGCCGCTAGCTAACACTATAACTGTTATCTGCTCTAGGTTTATATGGTTGGTAGCTCCTTAGGCTGAATGACTTACACTCTGACCTACATTCACTTAAAAGGGACCAGCTCCTCTGTTGCACATAAAATTGAATTTTAGTTTCTACTTTATTAGCTAAGGTAAGCTAACACACTGGCATCCTATTTTATCATTTCACCTCTTGTAACAGGCTTCTAGATCTTTCCATTCCACATACTCAATGTTCTTTCTCCCTTTCTCTTATTTTTGCAATTAGCCTGGATAAAGATTTGGGGAGGTAAAAATATTTCATATGCACACATTATGTTCTACCCCAGTTTAAGAGACTAAGTCTCTGGTTTTCTGGCTCCCTGAGATGATATCTAGAAAAACTAATACAAATTAAATCTATACCCTGCCCAGTAGACTATTAGAAGCTCTTTCTTACTGCTGCGTCCTACATAAATATCTCATACTCCAGACTATAAGGTCTGAAAATACAGAACAGCAAAAACTGTGTTCAGCAGTGAAAGGGATAAGATTTGTCACATGGCAGGGATATCCCCATTGACCAATTAAAATAAGAAACCCCATCTTCTCTTCTTTAACTGGATGATAGTTATAACAAAGGATTTTTTGAGTAGGAGATAAAATAGAAACTGGTGATCATCTTTAAGGATTCTCAAGGACATTAAACATCCCCCTAACAAAGACCAGTTCAAAGAAACATGCTGGTATGTTTCATGTTCTTTTGGAATATATGAGCATCTTAGGGAGGAACTAGCAATTTTGTCCTGTGAGAGCACAATAAAAAACTATATATTCAAGCCTTTCAAACTTACTTCAGAAAACGGAAAAAAAGTATACAAAATGTATAACCCATTAGTGCTGTTGTTTTCCTTCTTTTATATATATCACATGACATCAACATTAAAAATTAATTATAAAGTAATATTTACAGCTAAAAATAAATATGAATTATACTTTGACTGATGGTTTGGTGTTGTCAAAGCTCATTATATCTCAATCCAACCTTTTAATTTGCTATTGAGTTGCAGAGTTTATTTCATTTTTTAAATGCAATTATGTTTTCTTTATTTGTATATTAATTATTAAAAAACAAAAAACATTAAAACCAACACACATGAAGAAATATTCCACAATAGAATGCTTTCCTTGGCTCTAATGATTAAAATGCTAATGAAGTGGACAAGCAGCACTTTTAAGAATATGAAGCAATAAACGTGAGGCAGGAAGAAAGTAAAAAAACAGGATGCCATAACCTGTCAATGTCAAATACTGCATACCTGTTACCAAAACTAAAGACTATTCACTGTGGGTGTATTGTAGCCCATATCTTAAATAAACACCAATTACCCCCCACCTCTTACCTCAAGATCAGTCAAAGGACAAATTAGAAGATGCTCTGTGGACGCTTCTTCTCTTAAACAAAGTAGTTTCCCTGAATCAACTAATAGTGAAGTTGACCTAGTTAGAAAGTATGGCCTCAAAAGTTATGTTCAGTCTTTGCCTACTTAACTGAAAGTTTATTACTTGGGAGGTTGAGGCAGGAGGATCTCTTGAGCCCAGGAGCTCTAGGCTGCAGCACCCTATGATTGCACCTATGAATAGCCATTGCACTCCAACCAGGGCATCAGAGCAAGACCTCGCCTCTGGGGAGGCGGGGGGGAAGTGAAAGTTTATTGACATAATGACAATATTGTTAAAATGGATTAAGTCAGCAACCACAAAGATGTGTCAGTGTGCCTAATATCTAAATTATAATTTAGTTATCATTTAGTAGTACTTTAGTACTAACTTTAGTAGTAAAGTTATCATTTAGTAGTGCATTATCTATTGAACTCACATTAATTTTGTTTATTTTAAATATCTCTGGGAAAGCATTCCCAGGGAACACTGTTAGTTTCATTTGTTGTCAGAAAGGAAATGGGGTGGGTTTTACATAGTTTTTCATATTAAATATAGACCATTAATTGGTCTAAATATCTTGGTAGAGTTTCCACATTTCTAAGTAAATTTCAAACAGCATTCACTTTTTAGAAAAGACACTAATGCCCTAAATCTAAATTAAAACAGATGAAATGCTGTGTCTTAATGGAAGTCACGCACCATTGGCATGTCTTCCTAAATTTCCAGTCAATCCACCTTCAGGTTGCATATTATCTCAATTCAGCAGGGGTAGGTGTGGTTCTAAATGCTAAAGATTTTCATTTTGTCCTCTCTATCATTTTAACAATTTATTAGTGTGTTTAGATATCTTCCTACATGATCTTAATTTTCTCTCATTAGCCTTTAGCTCTGTATGCTATTAAACGTTCATTACTCACTGTCTTTAGAAAGTACTTTTAAACAACTTGAAGTTGACATAAGGCATAAAGAGTTCTACTTGTCTTATATTTGTATCACATTGAATAACAATTTCTCTAAACTTCTATTTTGGAATGCATGTAATACATACTTCCTTCCTCCCCTAGATATGCAAAACAGGTTTGATGAATTTTATTCCTTTATTTAAGGTTTTAGAAAATAATAATTAACCACCATTATTTAGCAGGCAATAATTATGGATGCAATTGTTACAATAAATTAACTCAAATGATCTCACAAATGAAATGGTTTTCTCAGTTCACACTGTAAAAATTTTACTACCCTAAATTTTCTCCTGTTATTCTACTGTTAATTATTTAAACAACATATCTCAGTAAAAGTACAGATGTCATTTCACATATGCTCAACTCATTAACTTAATAACCAGATGAGAAAGCAATAGAATGACAAAACACGTCATTTTCTCAATATTCAAATGATATTTTTCATATATGTGAAAATTCAGTTACCTGATTATACACTCTAATTACTATTATTTTGGAAATTCATAAAAAGAAAAAGAGACTTGCCATAGCAAAAAAGATTTTTTAAACATTATATAATCTGGTCTGGGTAAGACAATATTTTATAGTAACTTCAACTACAACTATACCTATTAAAAATATAGCCATTTTGGTGGAAAACTTTCAGTTCAGCACCTCAAAAATTGCCATTTTAAAAACAATAATAATTAATTATCAACTGATTCCCAGCTGTTCAATGGGATATAAACTACCTTTTGCCTACACAAATAAATCATGCCAACAATTTAAGATTAATTTGAGATTTTCTTTTAAGATTAATTTAAATTTAGAGCTGACATTTTTTTAAATTTTTGCTAAAATGGTCACTCATCACAATGATTGGTCAATATAATCAAAGTCGTGAGACCAAATTATGTAAGTAGACCAGCGGCTGCAGCTAACAATCATATTGGTTTAGAGGTGGGAAAACACAAGTTGTCTTTTTAACTGAAACCTCAGTGAGATCAAGAAAAAAAAGGAACTCCAAAGCACATTCCACATGAAATTATGTGACCAAAAGAAGTCATTTGCATATATAAAAGTGCTTTCAGAATAAGGTGGATATGCAGAAACTTCTATGAAGAACCCAGATTTGGTCTACAGGAAGAGCTGACATAGTCTCCTGGCAAATCTTTCAGAGTCTATCATTAAATTACAAGCTATAAAGAAGCCTTTTAGCAAGATAGCTAAATTTATGGTTGATAACATTGACTTGTTAAAAAAATATGTTCAGCACTGCAACTAAAAAGAATTAATTTTTCTTTCTACACACAAAAAGGTTTTGTTATATTTCCAGATCTGTGTCACCTCCTGCCTGAAACACTTATTTAGAACTGTTCTTTTGTGTTAATTGTTTTTCAAATTTCACCGATGATCTCAGGAACCTCTAGGGATTTAAATCATCATGAACAGTGACAGGGTCAGATTGATGTGCTATTAAAGCAAAGATTTGTAATACTTACATTTGTAATACTAGTTATAAATAATAATAGGATATTAAAGAGTTTTATTAGAAGAAAAATTGCCTGAAAAACTTCCTTCTATCAGGTTAACCCACTAGAATTTCTAAGACAAACCGTATTATTTCTACAAAATCAAAGCCAGCATCTGAGTCTGTTTATAAAAATCACCGACTCACAATGCAACTACTTGTCCTTTTCATTTAGCATTTTAAAATGATCTTTTGTCCTCTTTTGTATGTTAGCTGAATTTGCACTACATTGTTGTTCCAGCTTAAAACCCTCCTGTGTGGTAAAGGCTTGGTAGCCCTGGGGAAGGCAGTGAACATTGTTAAATTCAGTGCAGTGTGGTAACACAAGGAGAGCATGAATAATATTTGGAGATCTAGCACACCTTAGTGGAAAAAATTATAATTACAACTGTTTTGAAGACATTTAAATTTCAAATTTCCATTGTTTGTGAAATTCCATTTCAACTAAAGAAAGGGACTATGTTCAGGCTCTTTTTTTTTAACCTGATGTGTTTCTTCTCTAGACTCTCCACTGATAAGAAGGTATATTTAATCATGAATTTCTAAAAGTAAAAATCATAATTTCTTTTTAAAATTTGCATAAAAATATTACACAATCCCTCCGAGGCTATCAAATTAAGGGCAATTCCATTTTATTTGCCATGATATAAAGTGTCATATTTTTCTTATTAAATGATTCTTATACATTTAACCTACAAAAGCTTGACAAGTCCACTCTTGGGTTATTTCAAAGACTGCAGGCTCAGATAGGTTGTGTATGCTCTGTCCTTAGTGGCTGACCTCCTTTACTTCATAATACTAAAATGTCATCAAGAAAAAGAATAAAAAAGACATCACAAATATCCAATCTACTATCTAGCCAATTTCAAGAGCTTTCAATTTTATCTCCCCTTCCATCATCTTCTATTGCAGAGTTGAAATAGATAAATAAATACAAAATAAATAAATACAAAACATTCATTCTGTAACATGAAGAAAATTAGCCCTGTTCATGTACACCTCAATAAATAGACATATTTCTAAAAAATCAGAATGCAATATTTATGGAGCCATAAGTAAAATGCACTTGTGTATTAACTAGGCATCTCAATTGTTTGGCACATGACTGAAAACCAGGAAGGAAATAAATAATGCTTATCAACAATTAAACATTTCTGAGTAGGGGACTTCCAAAATGGTAGAAGAAAAAGCTAAGAAAATGCTATTCCTAAAAAGCTATGACAAAGTTTTAAAAAATTGTCAAAAACAACTATTTCAAGACTAAAAATTGTCCAAAGGTATGCAACAAATTGAGATGCATTTACTCAAGGAAAACCTCCAGAAAGAACAATAAGACTCTATAGCATTTTATCCGGAGCTGGTCCCTTCCACACTTTCAGTTTCTTTAGCATGGTCAGTATATGAGGGTAGGGCAAGCTCTGAAAAACAATAGCTTTGTTGTTGGAGGGGGCTCACTTTGTTTGGTGTGGAGAACTGAACAACTCCATGCCCAGGAGAGTTGTCCAAAGCAATAGCTATCTCTGTAACAAATAAACAGGGAAAGCCAATGGCACAGCTCTTCTAAGGTTTCAGTCCTGATCAGAGCAAGCAACAAAATGGTAGACTAGCTAGAAAAAGAAGACTGGGAAATGAGATGACTACAGTGAGAATCGGTAAGTTCCCACAGGTGTCTGGAAATTTTGACGGCTGCACACATGCACATGTGCAGGAGAAACCAGAAAGGGCCTTAGCCTTTCACTCATTTCTCACTGAACACGAGGCCTCATACGTGCACAGAAGTGCCTGAAAGAAAGCAAGCACTGGAATTGATTGTGAATTGCCTGAACTTTGAATGTGTTCTCAACCACACAGTCAGATCAATACAAAGAGGGTGGAAATCTTAATAGGCCAAGCTATTTGAGCACAATTCTGAGCAATCATTGGGTGAATACTAAGCTATGCTATCACAAGGGTAACCCCTAGAAGGCTACCTTGAAGAATGTAAACAAGAATTTTAAAACAAACTGAACAGAAACATCAGAGGGTGCATGCTGTGGAAGAAAACAGACTCCACATATTTAGTTCAGAGAAGTTACTAAACACACATACACCAGCAATAACAGCAACCTATAAGAAAAATAATTCAGAATCCAGAGTGGACAACATATTATCTAAAATACCTAGTTATCAAGAACAACAACAACAAAAAATCCAGACATGTAAAGAAACAAGAAAAGATGCCCTATAAAAAGGGAGTAAAAAGGCAGTCAGTGGAAAATGTCTCTGAAAGTGCTAGGATGTTAGTTAGACTTATTAGACAAAGACTTCAAAGTGATTATTATTAATGTATTTAAAGGACAAAAGAAAACTATATTTAAAGAATTACAAAAAAGTATGATAAAAATGAATTATCAAACAGCATTTTAGTAAAAACATTAAAAATATAAAAAAGAAACAAATGGAAATTGTGGAGTTGAAAGTACGATAACTGAAATGAAGGTTCACTAGCATGAGTAAACAGTAGACTTGAGATGGTAACAAAAAGAATCAGTAAACTTAAAAATAGATCCATAGAATGATCTACTCTGAAGAACTGGGGGGGGGAAAGATAAAGAAAATGAATACAGCTTTAGAAACCTGTGAGATACCACTACGGCATATGAGCATATACAAAATAGGAGTCCCAGAAGGAGAAGAGAGAAAGAATCAAATATAATATTTAAAGAAATACTAGCCAAAAACTTCAAAAATTTAATAACAAATATTAATATATAGATAAAAGTTCAAAAATTTCAAATAGAATAAACAAAAAGTGATTGACATAGACACATTATAGTTAAACTGTTGCATGTCAGAGACAGAAAATTTTGAAAACAGCAAGAGAAATCAGTCTAATTATGTACAAAAGAGAAAACAATAAAATTTACAGCTGACTTTTCAACAGAAACAGAGAAGGGCAAAAGGCAGTGGGCTAACATATTTAAAGTAATGAAAGAAAAAACCCTAACAAATGTAGATTCTATATCTAGAAAAACAACCTGCAAAAATGAAGTTGAAATAAAGACATTACTATATTAAAAGATATGTGTGGGGGGGTTGGAAGTTTGAGCAAATGTATTACTAGCAAACCTGTCATACAAGAAATAAGAAAGAGGCCAGGCATGGTGGCTCACACCTGTAATCCTAGCACTCTGGGAGGCTGAGGTGGGAGGATCGCTCAAGGTTACGAGTTCGAAACCAGCCTGAGCAAAAGCGAGACCCTGACTCTACTAAAAAAAAAAAATAGAAAGAAATTAATTGGCCAACTAAAATATATAGAAAAAATTAGCTGGGTATGGTAGCACACACCTGTAGTCCCAGCTACTCAGGAGGCTGAGGCTGAAGGATCCCTTGAGCCCAGGAGTTTGAGGTTGCTGTGAGCTAGGCTGACACCATGGGACTCTAGCCTGGGCAGCAGAGTGAGACTCTGTCTCAAAAAAAAGAAAGAAAGAAAGAAAGGAAGGAAGAAAAAAAAAGAAAGAAGAAAGGAAGTCTTTCAAGCTGAAATAAAATATTATTTAGTTGAATTGATACACAAAAAAAGAAAAAGTAACAGAAGAGGTAAATGCGTAAAAATTATGGAAGAATGTGTAAATGTATTTTTCTCATTTCTTCTCTGAACTGATTTTAAAGACATAAAATTGTATAAAACAATCATTATAAAACTTCACTGCTGAGGATTTTGTGAAGATGGAAGCACAGGAAGTACCAGGAATATGTCTCGCTACATAGGCATCAATTGTATTGGCAGAACCTGTCTGATGTAACTATTCTGGAACTCTGGAGAATATGTCAACTTCTAGGGGAAGGCTTGGAAGGTAAACTGCAGTAACATCAGTCAATTTTAGCTCTTAAAGTGGTGGCAGCTACCCATCTCCCAACCTCCAGCCATGTAGAAGATTCCTGGAGCAGTCTGCATCTTGTGAGAACCAGGGTGGGCAATAAGGACCCTCTCCTCCAAATATAAGGAATCTGAGTTTTCCTTGTTAATTAGTACTTTTGGTCATGGGGTTACAGACACACGCAGTGGACAGCCATTGTCCCATCCCTCATCCATTGTTGTAAGCTTCTCCCTCTCCAGCTAATGCAACTTCCCCCTTTCCCCTTTATTGTTTTTTTTCCCCCTTTGGAGTCAGACGCGCTACCGTTGCGCTATGAGGTCCTATTTTTTTATTTTTTCCCCTTTTGGGAGCCAGTTATTTAAGGACTAGGACATTCAAAAGGAACTGATTATATGGGGCAATTTAGAAAGTACCATACATACCCAGGGAAAGGCATGGGCTCAGAAAAAACCTAGAAGACCTTAAGTTTAATGTCAGGCTGATCCCCAGCACAGTGATATCTTATGACAATCAAAAAACAAAGCCAAAAGTAAACAATAGCAACAACAATAACAACAAACACCAGCAAACCCTGGAGAAATAGAAAAATCTGACTTCCAGAAATATCACATTATTATATTCAAATTTCAAGTTTTCAACAAAAAAATTATGACAAAAAAAAGAAATAGGAAAGTAGGACCAATTCAAAGGAAAAAATAAACCAACAAAAACTATCTTAAAGAAAGACATGATGGCAGATCTACTAGACAAGGACTTTAAAATATCTGTCTTAAAGATGCTCAAAGAACTAAAGAAATACATGGAGACAGTCAGAAAAACAATGAGTGAACAAAATTAAAACATCAATAAAGAGGTAGAAAATCTTTTTTAAAAGAACAAAAAAGAAATTCTAGAACTGAAAACATAATAACTAAAATGAAAAATTTACTAGAATAATTCAAAGGCAGATATGAGCAAGCAGAAGAAAGAATCAGTGAGCTTAAATATGGAAAAATTGAAATTGTGAAGTCTGAGAAACAAAGAAACAAGAAGGAAAAGCATTGAAGAAAAGTGAACAGAGGCCTAGGGGACCTGTGGGATATCATCAAGTCAACCAACATATATATTGCAGGAGTCACAGGAAAAGAAAGAAAGAAGCTGAAAGAGTATTTGAAGAAACAATCACTGAAAATTTCTCAAATTTGATAAAAGACATAAACATAACTAAACATACAGAAAACGCATTAAAAACTCAAAAGTATAATGAACTCAAAAGACCTATATTGAGACATATTATAATCAAAGTGTTGAAAGACAAAGACAAAGAGGGAATCTTGAAAGCCACAAGAGAAAAATGATTCATCACATACAAGAGATCCTTATTAATATTAACAGCAGATTTCTCATCAGAAATTTTGGTGGCCAGAGGAAATGAGCTGATATATTTAAAGTATTGAAAGAAAAAAACTCAACCAAGAATTCTATATCCAACAAAACTATACCTCAAAATAGAGGAAGAAAGTAAGACATTCCCAAATAAAGTTAAGAGAGTTTGTTGCCACTTAACCTGCTCTGCAAGGAATGCTAAAAAGATTCCTATAGCTTGAAATAAAAGAAGCTAACTTGAAGCCATATGTAAGAATAAAGATATAAGAAAAGGTAAATGCATGGTCAACTATAAAAACTAGAATTATTAATACTGTAACTTCCATTTGTAACTCTACATTTGTTGTCTACATGACTTAAGAGACTAGTGTATTTTTTAAATTAATCTAAAAGTCAATATTATTGTAACTTTGGTTTGCAACACCACATTTTGTTTTCTATATAATTTAAAAAATTAATTCATTAAAATATAATTATTAGTCTATGTTTTGGGACACTAAAGGTATAAAACTGTAATTTTGTGATATCAACAATTGAAAAGAATGTGTACAGAGCTATATAAGAGCAGAGTTTTTGTATGTTATTAAAGTTAACCTGGTATAAATTCAAATTAGATTGCCATAAGTTTAAGATGTTAAATGTAATCCCCATGGTGATGATATGGAAAATAGCTATAGAATATGCACAAAAGGAAATAAGAAAAGAATTAAAACTTTCACTACAAAAACAAATCATCAAGGCCAGGCATGGTGGCTCACGCCTGTAATCCTAGCATTCTGGGAGGCCAAGGCAGGTGGATCGTTTGAGCTCAGGAGCTTGAGACCAGCCTGAGCAAGAGTAAGACTGTATCTCTACTAAAAATAGAAAGAAATTACTTGGACAGCTAAAAATATATAGAAAAAATTAGCCAGGCATGGTGGCACATGTCTGTAGTCCCAGCTACTCAGGAAGTTGAGGCAGAAGGATTGCTCAAGCCCAGGAGCTTGAGGTTGCTGTGAGCTAGGCTAATGCCACAGCACTCTAGCCTGGGCAACAGAGTGAGACTCTGTCTCAAAAAAAAAAAAATCACCTAAATACTAAAGAAAACAGTAATGCAAAATTTCAAGAACAAAAAAGCTAAAAGGTATATATAAAACAAATGGCAAAATGACTGCAGTAAGTCCATGCTTACCAATAATTACTTTAAATGTAAATGGATCAAACTCTTCAATCAAAAGACAACTGGAAAGATGGATTTCAAAAAATGGACCCAACTATATGATGTCTACAATAGACTCACTTTAGGTACAAAACACAAATAGGTTAAAAGAGAAAAGATAAAAAAAACACATATTGTATGCAAATAGTAGCCGAAAAAAGATCAGAGGTGGCTAAGATAATATCACACAAAATAAACTTGAAATCAAAAAGATTACAGGACCGATCAATAAATGGGCAATGGAAATGAACAGACACTTTTCCAAAGATGACTGAATAATGGCCAGCAAACATATAAAAAAATGCTCAACATCGCTAATCATTAGAGATTATCATGATTATCAGAGCTAATCATTAGAGAAATGCAAATCAAAACCACAAAGAGATATCACCTAACCCCACTGAGATTGGCCTCTATCAAAAAAATCTCAAAACAACAAATGCTGGTGAGGATGTGGAGAGACAGGAACACTCTTACACTGCTGGTGGGATTGCAAATTAGTGCAACCTTTGTGGAAAAGAATTTGGAGATACCTCAAAGAGCTAAAAATAGAAATACCATTCGATCCAGCAATAGCATTATTAGGCATCTACCCATAAGAGCATAAGACATTCTGTTATAAAGACATCTTTATGGTAGCACAATTCACTATTGAATTTATGGTAGCACAATTCACTATTGCAAGGACGTGGAAACAACCCAAGTGCCCATCAATTCATAAGTGGGTCATCAAAATTGGTATATGTTTACAATGGAATATCACTCAATTTTAAGAAATGACAGTGAGCTAGCACCACTTATATTATCCTGGATTGAGCTTAAGCCCATTATCCAAAGTGAGGTGACACAAGATCGGAAGAATGGCTCCACATGTACTCACCATCAAATTGGTACTGACTAATTAACACTATGGTGTTCAAATGGCAGTGGTGTTCACCAGGGATTTGGAGGTTGGGGGGGTAGACCCACAACTGAGGGATGTGGTGAACATTGTGGAGGGGAGGGGCATACCTCTAACCCTTGCTAGAGAAAGGCAAAGATATAAAATGTGACCAAAATGTTTGTACTCTCATATTTTCCTGAAATAAAAAAGAAAGATTACAAGAGACAAAGAAGGAAATAATATATCAATAAAAAGTTCAATACAGCAAGATATAACAATTATAAACATCTACACACCTAATGACAGACATTAAGATATATGGAGCAACCATTGACAGAAATGAAGGGAGAAATAATTCTATCATAATAATTGGAGACTTCAATACTCCATTCTCAACAATGAAAAGAAAACCAGACAAAAGATAAATAAGGAAATAGAGGGGTTAAGCAATACAGTAAATGAACTAGATCTAGCAGATATATGCAGAAACACTCTACCCAACAACAACAAAATATACATTCCTCTCAAGTGCACATGGGACATTCTCCAGAATAGACCATATATTGGGCCACAAATTAAGTCTCAATAGATTTTAAAAGATATATATTATACTAATTACCTCCTCTGATCACAGCAGGATAAAGTTAGAAATCAATAACAAAAGAAAAACTAGACACTTAACACAATGTGGAAATTAGACAACATATTCTAAACTACCAATGAGACAAAAAAGAAACAAAAAGAAAAATTAGAAAATATTTAGAGATGAATGAAAACAAAAAACACAACCGACCAATACTTATGACATGCAGTGAAAGCAGTGCTAAGGAGGAAATTTAGAATTGTAAACACTTACATTTAAAAAAAGTAAAGATTTTAAATCAACAACCTAACTTCGTCATTTAAACTAGAAAAACAAACTGAATCCAGCAAAAGCTAGCAAAAGAAAGAAAATAGAGATTTGAGTAGAGATAAATGAAATAGAGAATAGAAAAACTATAGAGAAACTCAACAAAACCAAAAGTTTGTTCTTTGAAAAGTATGACAAAATTGGAAAAGAAAAAAAAAAGAGGAGACACAAATTCCTAAAGTCAGAAATCAGTGTGGGGACATTAGTACCAATTCTATGGAAATAAAAAGAATATAAGAGGGTACTATAAATAACTGTACACCAATATGTTGGATAACCTAGATGAAATGAGCAAATTTATATAATAGAAAGAAAACACTTGCCAATACTGGATTACAAACAAATAGAAAATCTGAAAAGACCATAACAATTCAGAAGAAACCATAGAAAACCCTTCTAGACATCAGCCCAGGCAAGAAATTTATGACTAAGAGCCCAAAGGAAAATACAGCAATAATAAAAATAAATAAATAGGACTTAATTAAATCAAAAAGTTTCTGCACAGCAATCAACAGAGTAAATAGATAATCTACAGAATGGTAGAAAATATTCACAAACTGTACATCCAACAGAGGGCTAATATCCAGAATCTATAAAGAACTTAAACAAATCAGCATAAAAAAACAAATAATGCCATTAAAATGTGGGCAAAAGACATGAACAGAGTGTTTTCCAAAGAAGATATACAAATGGCCAACAGACATATTTAAAAAATGCTCAACATCACTTATCACCAGGGAAATGCAAATTAAAACTACAATGAGATATCATCTTACCCCTATCAGCACGCCATTAGTTTAAAAATCAAAAAGCAATAGATGTTGGTTTGGATGTGGGGAAAAAGGAACACTTATACACTGTTGGAGGGACTGTAAGTTAGTACAACCTCTATGGAAAATATTATGGAAATTCCTAAAAGAACTAAAAGTAGACATACCATTTGATCCAGCAATCCCACCACTGGGTACCTGCCCAGAGGAAAAGAAGTCATTATATCAAAAAGACCTCTGTATCCAAATGTTTATCACAGCACAATTCACAATTGCAAAGATGTGGAATCAACTTAAATGCCCATCAATTGATGAGTGGATAAAGAAAATGTGGTATATATATATCATGAACTACTCCTAAACCATAAGAAAAGAATGAAATAATGTTATTTTCAGCAACTTGAATGGAACTGGAGACCATTCTCCTAAGTGAAATATCTCAGGAATGGAAAAACAAAAACCATATGTTGTCACTAATAAGTGGAAGCTGAAGAATGTGTACACATGGTCATAAAGTGATATAGAGGACATTGGAAAACAAGAAGAGAGTGAAGGTGTGAAGGGAACAAGGGATAAAGACTTACCTATTGGGTACAATGTACACTACTCTGGCTAAGAATTCTGACTTCAGCATTATGCAATTTATTCATGCAACAAAAACAATTGTACCCCCTAATATTTTGAAATAAAATTTTTTTTAAAAAAACTGCAATAAGATAGCATCTCACCTAGTTAAGATGGCTTTTATCAAAAAGGTAGGCAATAACAAATGCTAACAAGTATGTGGAGAAAGGCGAACCCTCGTACACTGTCGGTGAGAATATAAATTAGTGCAACTGCTATGGGGAACAGTGTTGGAGAAAGATGATTGAGGTATTAATAAGATGTGACTCATAAGATTATTATTTTATATAGCCTAATATTGCTATATTAAAGAAAGAAACAGGAGTTTGTAGGGTTTTGCCCTGAAGAAATATGTGAACTCGTTAGTTCACATATCAAGGGCTGCCTTGCCTTGGGAGGGCTCTCAAAGCTCCAATACAGATGCATTCCAGGAGGCTTCTCGGTTATCTCAGGTCTATGAGGTCTCCTTGTTCTTGAAAGACAAGACAGGTACATATCTGGTTCACAGGATGGGAGCCGGAGACAATGAGAGCCCGAGGCAAGAGACATGTCCCTGTGGTTATGAACAATTTGTTTTGTAGAGATGGGCTTCCTGCTCTCTCTTGACTGTCTGCCTGAAGTCCACAATAACAAGATCAAAGAAATACAGAGCCACTATACCTCTTTGTTATTCCTCTGTTAATTAATAGCTATCTCTTAGAACTTAGAAGTTAGTCCTTGAAAGACTTTGTAACTGTTTGTTCACCCAGATAGATTAGAATTTGTTAGAAGCCCTTTGAAAGGACCTTTGACCCTAACGCACTACCTGTTACCATGTAATTCTGTTACCATGGCAACAGGTAATTGATATCTGTGATTATAAAAACCTATGTGAGTCTAACCTCAAGGCTGGACTACTGACGGAGGGTAATGTAGACTCCTGAGTACCCCTGCTTTATCTGATTTCTTTATATAAAACTATAAAACTTTACCTTCATCTCTGTGTATTCTTTTATTTCCATTATTCTATTTCCCATTAATTTCTTATCCTCTGTGGTGACAACTACCTAAGGGACCTGGTTTCTCACAGGGAGAAGTAGCTGATCTCCTCGTGGCCTGCTGCCCCCCACAGAATAGTATGAAGGTTTCTGAAAAAACTAAAAGTAGACTTACCATATGACCCAGCAATCTCCCTGCAGGGTACATATCCAAAGAAGGGGAATTCAGTACATCAAAAAGATATCTGTATATGTAGATCTGTACTGCTAACCACCTCTAGTAGAAAAAAATTACCAAAAATGTCCACAAAACTGCATGAAGTTCTGCCAACTAGGAGTATTTTCTTTCTCCACTGACATGCAGGACCAGCCCAGAACAGGGTTATAGTACTGTGGCCAACCACATTTGGATAATGATAGCATAATATAAAGAACTATCTTCCTCAGTTCACTGGTAATGGGAAGATTCCCATTAGATCATCAATGCATACTGAGAGGGAGGAGGCAGTGTATGAGGAGTTTGGACCATGGCCATCTCAGCCACTTGCATGTGTAACTTACTTTGCCTTCACTATCTGCTTAAGTCCAATCTCAATATACATAATTTCCATTTGATGGTGGTGGGTTGCTGTGCATGCCCAACTTGTGATTCTTCTTTTGAGTGGTCCTACGTAACTAACCTGCCACCAAGTAACTGTTTGGCTATCAGCCATCAGGTTACCATGAAACATGAGCTTCCCATCATAAATTGGGACCCTCAGTGTATGATGGGATTTTCAGGTTCCATAGTAATTTGGTGGCTCATAGTTAAGCTGTTTCTCAAAAGGAGAACTGTTATCTGCAGTGACTAGAATAGCTTTGTTTAAAAATCCTAAAGTATAATGCACTATGATTTACCTAGAATGTCCTGTCAAAGTCTCCATATAGTAACTCTAAATACTACTACTGACACTTCAAGCTCTGCCATATCTTCTGGATTTGCCTAAATGGCACAATATTTTACATAGCAATGTGGATTTGTTATAGGGCTTTCTCTTATTTTTGGTACCTTTCAATACCAGGAGCTTTTATAGTAATCTGGTAAATGGATCAGAATAGCATATCTGAATGAAGTATATGTTGTTTCCCAAGTCCAAAGATGCTTACTAGGCATTGCACCTCTTTCTTGAGAGTAAAACATGCAAAATATAGAAACTTGACCTCCAGCCTGAAAAAGATACCCTGAGATACCTCAGATACTAGACCCCAAGAAATTTTACTATGGTGGTAGATCAATAAATTTTGTGAGTTTTAAAGTTGGCAGGTATGTGTCTCTGGCATGTATGTGTCTCCACAAGGTGTCTAGAGTTATTATTACTTCTGATAATCTTATCCATTTAATATACTGTCATCAAGATAATGATTAATTGTAATGCCCTGTGGAATGGGGAGATGATCAACATCTCTTTAGACTAGATTGTGACATCAGAGCTGAAACAGCCCTGAAAAAAGAAAATGAAGGCGCGTTACTACGCTATTAGTGGTAAGCAAACTGTTTCTGATAGGTTTTAATAATAGGTCTGGAAGGCCAGGCATGGTGGCTCACGCCTGTAATCCTAGCACTCTCGGAGGCCAAGGCGGGAGGATCGCTCAAGGTCAGGAATTCAAGACCAGCCTGAGCAAGAGCGAGACGCTGTCTCTACTAAAAATAGAAAGAAATTATCTGGACAACTAAAAATATACATAGAAAAAATTAGCCGGGCATGGTGGCATATCCCTGTAGTCCCAGTTACTCAGGAGGCTGAGGCAGAAGGATTGCTTGAACCCAGGAGTTTGAAGTTGCTGTGAGCTAGGCTGACACCACAGCACTCTAGCCTGGGCAACAGAGCTAGATTCTGTCTCAAAAAAAAAAAAATAGATTTGGAGAAATAATCATTTGTCATGTTAATAACTGTATACCAGTTGCCAGAATATGGGTTGATTTGTTTCAGCAATATATCATATCTGGAACAGCAGCTGCAGTTGAAATCACCACCTGATTAAGTTTGGGATAACTCCAGTCATTCTCCAAGATCTGTCTTGGAGATCACAGGCAAAATAGTTGAGCTGAGTAAGCATTACTACCCTTACATCTTTCAAGTCTTTCATGAGGGCATTAATCTTCGCAGTCTCTCCAGGAATATGGTATTATTTTTGGTATACTATTTTGATAGGTAGAGGAAGCTCAGGTGACCTAAACTGGGCTTTCCCTACCACAATTCAGGGAACCAGTGTGGAAATTCTGAGTATGTCCATGCCAGTTATGTATTCTGTAACTGAGGAATAACCACAAGGTCATTCAGAGACCCACTCACTGGACCCTCTGTTTAATGAACACAGTCAAAACCCCATTGATTACCTGATATTATTATGCCCAAATTTGATTGGTGAGCCATAATGACATTAAGAGTCTCCAAGATTTAGCAATATCAGGTCAGAGTCAGTGTCCAAAAGTCCCTAAAAAAAATGATTATTTATTTTTCCCCAGTGCACAATCATCCTAGTAAGTAGTTACAGGCCTCTCTTGAGAAGGCTACAAAGACTATTTACAGTATACATGTTTTTCTGTGTAGCAAGGCCCTTCTCAGTGGGGCCCAACCTCCCCCAATTCATGCAAGGGGCTCTGGGTCTGTGATCTTGTTCAAGTCTAGGAATTGGTTGCAGGATCACTCCTCTCTTCTCAATCGCTAGGCTCCTAATATTTTTTGCTAGGGTTTCTTGTCTTCTCACTCTACTCTCTTATCATAGTAAAATTATTTCACACCTGTGGATGGCTTCAATAACCACCACAATCAAATAAAATGCCCTACCTTTCTGTCTCCCATTCAGACTACTTCTCCAAGCTGCAGACTGCCTATACAAGTACTTATGAAAACATGCCTCAAATTCAACAAATCCCAAACCGAACACAACCCCATTCCAGTACTCCACATCACAGCAAAAGGCCCCACTATCCATCTGAGAGAACCTAAGAATCATCTTTAACACCTGCCTCCAACTCACTCAAATCTATCATTGGTCCCCATGGATTTTATCTTCTAAATATGTATCAAATCTACTAATTATCTCCATTACCACTGCTGCCATCTAGCCAAAACCTCTCTTTTATAGCTGCAATAAATTCATATTTGTTCTCTTCACGTATTTGGTTTTCTCTAATTTTTCTCCACACTGTAGGCAGAGTTTATAAGATTACAAGTTTCTCAAGGGTAATGTGTTTCTGTATTATTCAGGTACCTAGCACAGCATCCTACCCAATCATTCAGCAGGTATTAATATTTACTGTCTCTTCTGGTATGTCCACAGCTGATGGTTATTACAGTGTGGAAATTTTAAATGAACACAGCAGTGCTTTTTCCAAGGAACCCCGGAGAAACAGTAAAAAACAGTTTGATTCTAGAAAGACAATTCTCAATTGATACTAAGAAATCTTTACCTATTAACTTAAAGAAATTTGACTGATTTTTTGCATCTTATTTCTTCTTACCAATATTGACTTATATCCCTTGTATCCGAAATATGCTTTTATTGAGTTAAATCAATTTCTTGACCAAACTTTTATCACATAACTTTTTCTAACTAGAAAGGAGTTAGACACAGTCTAGTAAACATAGTCTAGCTGTATGTCCAGGAAGAAAAGAAAGAGCGGGAGAAACATAACATTGCCGTTAGTAAAGTGTGAGAGAATCTTGCTCTACTGCCGTTTCTTTTATAGTATATATTTAAGGCGCACAAGGTGGTATTTTGACTATACATGTACATGGTGAAGTGATTACTACAAACAGATTAATATATCCATCACCTTCCATAGTTACCTTTGTATGTATGTGTGTGAGATAAGAGCATCTAAAGTCTACTTTCTTAGCAAATTTTCAGTCTACAATATAATATTATTGGCTAGAGTCTACACACTGTACATTAGATCTCTAGACTTATTCACCTTGCATAACTCAAGTTTATACTCTTTGAACTATTTGTTTCCATTTCCTCACCCTTCTCAACCCTGCTAACTATATTCTAATCTCTGCTTCTATGTATTCAGTTTTTTTTTTTGAGTCCACATATAAATGAGATCACATAGTATTTTTCTTTCTGTATCTGGCTTACTTCACTTAGCATAATATCCTCTATTCTCCTTTATGTTGTCACAAATGGTAGCATCACCTCCTTTGTAAGGCTAAATAATATTCCATTGGGGCAGTAAAGAAGTGACAATTATCATTTCTTTATCCAATCTTCTGTTAATGAAACTTAAGTTGTTTCCATATCTTGTCTATTGTGAAAAAATGCTACAAAGAACGTAAAAATACAGAAATCCCTATGAGGTGCTGATTTTATTTCCTTTGGGTATATACCCAGCAGAGGGATTGCTAAGTCATACAGTAGTTCTATTTTTAATGTTTGATGGAATCTATATACTGTTTTCCAAAATGGCTGTAAAAATTTACATTCCCACCAACAGTGTATAAGTTTTCTTTCCTCCATACCCTCAACACTTATTTCTTGTCTTTTTCAAAATAGCTATTCTAACAGGTGTGAGGGGTGAGGTGATGTCTCATTGTGGTTTCAACTTCATTTTCCTGATGATTAGTGATGTTGAACACCTTTTCATATACCTGCTGGCCATTTGTATGAATTCTTTAGGAAAATATCCATTCAAGATCTTTGCCCACTTTTTAATTCAGTTATTTGGTTTTTTGCCATTGATTTGTGCAAGTTTCTTACATATTTTGGATATTAATCTCTTGTGAGACATATGGTTCACAATTTTTTTCCAATTTGTAGGCTGCTTTTTCATTTTATTGATCACTTTCTTTGCTGTGCAAAAACTTTTTACTTTGATGTAGTCCTGTTCATTTACTTTTGCTTTTGTTTTTTGAGTTTTAGGTGTGATGTCCAGAATTTCATTGCCAAAACCAATATCAAGGAGTTTTCCCCTGTTTTGTTCTAGGAATTTTATAGCATCAAGACTTACATTTAGATCTTTAGTGTATTTGGACTGATTTTTGTGTCTAGTGTAAGATAAGATTATTATCCAGTGTTATTATTTTGCAGATAGATATCCAGTTTTCCCAAAATCATGTATTAAAGAGACTATTCTTTCCCCGCTGTCTTTTTAGTGGCTTTATAAAAAATTAGGTGACCGTATATGCTTAGGTTTAATTCTGGGCTCTACTATTCTGTTCCATTGTGTGTTTTTATTCTAGTATCTTATTATTTTGATTACTATAGCTTTGTAATATAATTTGAAATCAGAAAGTGTTATACCTTCAACTTTGCTTTTTTTGTCTTAAGATTGTTTTGGCTCTTAGGGTCTTTTGTGGTTCCACACAAATTTTGGAATTACATTTTTTTATTATATTTTTGTGAAGAATGTGATTGGAATTTTTATAGAGATCCCATTGAATCTGTATATATATGTATATATGTTGTGTATATGTGTGTGTGTGTGTGTGTGTGTGTAAGTTTGGGTAATATGGACATTTTAACAGTATTAATTCTTCCAATTAAAAAAAAAGTACCTTTCCATTTAGTTGTGTTTTCTTCAATTGCTTTCATCAATGCTTTATTGTTTTCAGGGTACATATCTTTCACTTCCCTGGTTAAATTTATTCCTATTTTATTCTTTCTTATGCTATCATAAATGGGATTGTATTCTGGATTTATTTTTTTGATAGATTGCTATTGACGTAAAGAAACACAACTAATCAAAAATCTCTAAACAAAGGAAAGTCCAGGACCAGATGGTTTCACAGCTGAATCAACCAAACATTCAAAAGAATTAATACCAATTCTTCTTAAACTCTTCCAAAAAAACAGAAGTAGAGAAAATACTTCCAAACCCATTTTATGAGGCCAGCATCATCCTGATATCAAAGCAAGACAAAAACCTTGGGTGCAAGGTTGGTTTAACATATGCAAATCAATCAATGGTGATGCACATTAATAGAATGAAAGATAAAAACCACATGATCATGTCAATAGTTGCAGAAAAAGCACATGACAAATTTAACATCTTTTAACGATTAAAAACTTTCAAGAAAATAGATACAAGTGGAAATTTCCTCAACATAGTAATGGCCATTTATGAAAAGCCCACAGCTAACATCATAATCAATGGGGAACAATGGAAAGCTTTTCCTCTAAGATCTGGTACAACGCAAGGATGCCTACTCAATAGAGTACTGGAAATACTTGCAAGAGCAATCAGGTAAGGAAAAAAATAAATAAAAGACATCCAAATTGGACAGAAAGATATAAAATTGTCTCTGCAGATATGGTCCTATGGCTAGAAAACCCTAAAGACCCCACAAAAAAACTGTTAGAGCTAATAAATATATTCAGTAAAGTAGCAAGACACAATATCTACTGTTATTTTTGATAAACTTTAAATCAATTCTCCATTTTATTTTTTCAGTTATCATCATTATGCTACCTTTTTAAAAAAAACACATTTCCACTTATATTATAGATGCCCATGATTTTCACTCTAACTCTATCTCCCCATTAAAGAACAATGCTACATTCACTGTGTTTTCCCTTGGACAACAGAAGCTATAGCAATGGTGTATTAGTTTCTTAGCTCTACTATAATAACCACAAACTAGGTGGCTTAAGATAACAGAAATTTATTATCTCACAGTTCTGGAGGCTTGAAGTTTGACATCAAAGTGTCAGACTCAACCATGTTGTCCTTCATGTGAAATTCAGTCTTTTCATTGATTTCCACAAGCCAAAATAATCTCAATAAGAATTTGTCACAAGGGACAAATACCGTATGATTCCATTTATGTGACATAAGTAGAGTTGTCAAATTTATAAGAAATAAAAGGTAGAATACTGGTTGACAATAGCTGGGAGGAGGGGGAAATGAGGATATGTTGTTTAATGAGTATGGAGTTTCAGTTTGGGAAGATAAAGAATTCTGGAGATGGATGGTGGTGATGGTTCCAAAACAATATGAATGTGCTCAATGCCGCTGAACTGTGCACCTAAAAAAATGGTTAAAATGGTAAATTTTATGCTATGTATATTTTTCTATAATTTTAAAATACTGAAATTTCAATTAAAAAATAATTTGTGAGTTTAACTTGATTAAATATTTCAAGAGGTTTCAAGGAGAACTCACATTGTGCCACTTCAGTCTTCTATTCTCCTCTCTCTTCCTCTTTCCATTCTGTCCCTCATCGCCTCGTCTCTCTTTGCTCTGAGCACACCAAGTTACACCTCCTCTAATGCAAAGATAAGATTTTCCTAAAAAAAAGATACTTGTATGTAAAAATAATTCTGGTAATTGCTATTTGAAAAATAAAATTATCTCCTTATTACGTGCAAGTTCGATTGACTGACTTTCTGAGTTTTAGGAACAAAGATTATCTCTGACTAAAGCACAAGTATTTATATACATATTTTCTAGAAAGAATGAGATCATCTTTCTTAAGTAAGACAGTCTTCAATCTATACATGTGTGACATCAATCATAAGACAGTCGTAGCATAGTGAATGAGATATATCACAAATAAATATTTCCATAACTCTGAACTATGTTCCAGCAGAGACAGAAAAGATGAAGTGGTGGAGAGATATTAAAATAAAACTTTCATTTTCTGGCTTCTAAATTAGCAGTCTGTTAGAAGGCTATGTCTGGATATCTGAAAATCACGGAAAGGAAAGCTGCCACCTCTCTAATTTAATGCCAAATTCCCAGGAGTAGTTTACTGTCAGAGTTTTATCCAGTATTATGGAGATGAGCACTGGCAGGCTTCCATGAGATCCATATAAGCTTTTAACTCCTAGATCAGGTCACGTGACTGATAACTGGATTCTTGCATAGGCTTTTACCATCGTTTTAGTAATACACTTGGTGATTGAGTCTCATAAATTTAGTCCTGTTACTAGTCCACTGGGGTTTACATTGTTGATCCCCAACCACCTACTACTTTTGTGCATTAACATTTCATAAAAGCTCTGCTTACAGGTCTCCTAAAAGCTTTCTCATATATATACTAGCAGCTTCAAAAGCTTTTGTCTTTCTCGGTAACTGAAAATAGTTGTTATACCTTAAAAATAATTCAAAAACAGAGATGACTAACTTTTTTCTGCACTAAAAATACCACAATATGTTATTCAGGCAGCAACAAGGCTGTGAGTAAGTGGCCCTGACTTAAAATTCTTAATTTTTATCTATTCCAACATAATCACAAAATGTCAGGATTTGAAGATTGATTAAAAATTAGCTAATCCAAGGGTTAGAAACTGCTCATCCAGAGGTTAAATCTGGTTTTCAGAAACATATTATTCAGCACACACAATCTTTTTAAATGTTTAGAATCATCTACCACATTTTAAAATGAGGAGATTGCACATCAATATTTAAAGATCTGGCAACACTAGGCTGGTGTTCCTGCATAGTAATGATGGGCTGGAGACTGGCATCTGCTGATATCTGTGTTCTCCACTTTACCACAGTCCTCACCATGGTGTGCTGGTTTTTGCCTCATGTTCATCTAAGAATGCTGACTGAATTTTGTATGTATGTGAGAATTTGACTGGTATCATTTTAGAGAGTAGAAAACATGAAACATAGTGTTTATATGACTCTTCTAAAAGTTAATAAAGAGTAAGTGACAAAGATACCTGAAGCCAAATCTTGTGTCTACATAAATTGCTTGTGGAGTATAGAACTTATTCTTCATGAAATGCTACAGTGTTCTAAGAGACATAGTTGGAAGAAATCTGCACTCTACTACCACACCTCTTCTCTTAAAGTGTCTTTTTTCTAAGTTTTTTAGTGCTCTATTACTTTAGTCTATTTCCTAACATAAGCTTCAATTTATACTAAATGATTTTTAAAAGTTAGTTCTGAATATTTAAAATAAAGATTATCTAATTTTTATTCAATATTATAGCCTTGGGCTTTAGTCATGGTTTTCATTTTCCAAGTGGTGACCTATCTTAGATTGTTTTTAATCTAATAAACAACACCAAAAAAGAAAATATCACTGGTCTGATGAATTCACTTTTTTTCTGTTTCCTTGAATCATTTCAAATAATGACTGTGTTTTTATGAATGTAAAGTGTGTCTAATTATCTATTAAAATAGTGATTTTTCTGTATTCATAATCAGTATATACCCTTTTTATTGATAGATACTAATTGTACATATTTTAAGAGTACATATGTTATTTTAATACCTCTATACAATATGCTATGATCAAATCAGTGTAATTGGGATATACATCACTTCAAACATAGGAAAGATATAACAGACCTTACAGAAATGAAAAAGACATTTAGGGAATTTCAAAATGCAGCACAAAGTTTTAACAGACTAGACCAAGCAGAAAAATTTCAGAGCTTGAAGACAAGGCTTTTGAATTAACCAAGTCAGTCAAAAATGTACAAAAAATAATTTAAAAAAAATAAACAGTCTCTCTAAGAAATGCGGGACTATGTAAAGCAAATGAATATAAGAATCATGTGCATCCCTGAGGAAGAAGAAACAGAAAAAAATATTCGAGGGAATAATTGAGGAAAACTTCCCTAATACCACTAGAGATTTAGATATCCAGTTACAAGAACTGCATGAAAAACCTAGCAGATTCACGGCAAATAGGACATCACCAAAGCACATAGTCATCAGTCCAGCCAAAGTCAAAGTGAAGGAGAAAATCTTACAAGCTGTGAAATGAAAGCAACAGGTAACTAACAAAGGAAAACTTATCAGACTAATGGCAGACTTCTCAGCAGGCATCTCATAAGCCAGAAGGGATTTGGTTCCCATTTTTAGCCTTCCTAAACAGAACAACTGCCAACCAAGAATTTTGAGTCCTGAAAAACTAAGTTTTCTAAAGTCTTTCCCAGAGAAGCAAACACTGAGGGAATTTGTCACCACAAGACTTGCCTTACAGGAAATGCTTGAAAGAACTCTATGAATGGAAAAAAACAATCAATACTCACCAGTGTAAAGATACCCAGAAGTTAAATCTCACAACTCTTATAAAAGAGAGGAGAAAAAAAGCAAATTTATAACAATCAACATGATGAACAGAACAGTATCTCACATATCAATACTAACACTAAATGTAAACAGTCTTAATTATCCACTTATAAGATAAAGATTTGCTGAATGGATTAAAAACATAACCCGAATATATTCTGCCTCCAAGAAACCCATTTAACTTGCAAAGATTCTCATATGCTTAGGACAAAGGGATGGAAAATATATTCCATACAAATGGGAACCAAAACTGAGCTGGAGTAGCTATTTTCATATCACATAAAATAAACTTTAAATCAACAATGGTTAAAAAAAAAAAGACAATGAGAGTCATTATGTGGTGACAAAGGAATCAATTCAACAAGAAGACATAGCAATCCTAAGTATAGATACACCTAACATAGGAGCTTTCAGATTTATGAAACAAATTCTATTAGATCTAAACAAAAAAATAAACAGCAACATCACAATAGTCAGGGATTTCAACATTCTACTGACAGAACTGAACAGATCACTAAGGCAGAATATCAACAAAGAAGCATTGGACTTAAATGGGACTCTAGAGCAAATGGACCTAACAGACATTTACAGAACATTCTACTCAAAAACTATAGAATATACATTCTTCCCATCAGCAGATGGGACATTTTCCAGGTTACATCATATGTTAGGCCACAAAAGAAGTCTCAGTAAATTCAGAAAAATCAAAATTATACCATGTATCTTCTCAGACGACAGTAGAATAAAACTAAAAATCAACTCCAAGAGGAACTCTCAAGACTATACAAATCCATGGAAATTAAACAACCTGTTCCTGAATAATCATTGGGTCAATGATGAAATTAAGGTAGAAATCAAAAACCTAAACATTTGTACCCCCATAATATGCTAAAATAAAAAAATATATTTTTTTGATTAAATGACAAAGATGACAAGCTTCCAAAATCCCTTTGATAGAGCACAAGCAGGTCTAAGAGGGAAAATCATAGCCTTAAATGGCTACACCAAAAAGATAGAAAGGCCAGGCACAGTGTCTCAGACCCGTAATCTTAACACTTTGGAAGGCCAAGGGGAGAGGATTGCTTGAGGTCAGGAGTTTTAGACCAGTCTGAACAAGAGTAAGATCCAGTCTGATAGAAAAATTAGCCAAGCATGGTTGTGTATGCCTATAGGCTCAGCTACTGGGATAGACCACTAGCTAGACTAACCAGAAATAGAAAAGAAAGGACTCAAGCTCAATCCGAAATGAAAAAGGAGACATTACAACTTATATTACAGAAATACAAAATATCATCCATGACTACCATGAAAACCTGTATTTACCCAAACTAGAAAATCTAGAGAAAATGGATAAATTTTGGAAACACAACCTCCTAAGCTTGAACTAGGAAAAAAGAGAAATCCTGAACAGACTAATAATGAGTAGTGAGATTGAAACAATAATAAAAATCTCCCAAGAAAAAAAAAGCCTCAGACTGGATGGATTCCCAGCCAAATTCTACCAGACCTACAAAGAGCTGGCACCTATCCTACTGGAACTGTTCAATAACATCAAGCAGGAGGGAATCCTCCCTAACTTATTCTACTAAGCCTGGGTCTCCCTGATACCAAAGCCAGGAAGGACACACCAAAAAAAGAAAACTACAAACCAATATGCCTCATAAACCTTGATTCAAAACTCCTCAACAAAATACTAAAAAAACTGAATTCAACAGCACATCAAAAAGATAATTCACCATGATCAGTGGATTTCATCCCAAGGATGCAAGGATGGTTCAATATATGCAAATCAATAAATGTGACTCACTGCATAAACAAAATTAAAAACAAAAACCACATGATAATCTCAATAGATGCAGAAAAAGCATTCAATAAAATCCAGCACTAGTTCATGATAAAAACCTTCAGCAAAGGAAGCATAGAAAGAACATACATCAAAATAATAAAAGCCACATATGACAAACCCATAGCCAACATTATACTGAATGGGACAAAATTAAGAGTATTACTCCTAAGAACTGGAATAAGACAAGGATGCCACTGTCACCACTTCTATTTGACATAGTACTAGAATTCCTAGCTAGAGCAATCAAGCAAGAGAAAGAAATATAGGGCATCCAAATCAGGAAAGAGTGGGTCAAATTATCCTTGTTTGCCAGTGATACGATCTTATATCTAGAAAACCCTAAAAACTCCACCAAAAGACACCAAGAATTGATAAATAAATTCAGTAAAGTCTCAGGTTACAAAATTAATGTACACAAATAGATAGCATTTCTATCTACTAATAGTCAAGCTGAGAGTCAAATCCAGAACTCAATACCATTTACAATAGCTACAAAGAAAATAAAATACTTGGGAGTATACTTACCAAAGGAAGCGAAAGATATCTACAATGAGGTCTCTCCAAAATAGTGATGAAAGAAGTCATAGATGACACAAACAAATGGAAAAAATCTAATGCTCACACTTTGGTAGAGTCAACATTCTTAACATGTCCATACTACCAAAAGTGACTTACAGATTTAATGCAACTCCCATCCAAATACCAACTTCATTTTTGACAGATCTACAAAAAATAATCCTAAACCTCATATGGAACGAAAAATAGCCTGAATAGCCAAAGCAATCCTGAGTAAAGAGAACAAATCTAGTGGCATCATATTACCTGACTTCAAATCATAGTACAAGCCTATGATAACCAAAACAGCATGGTATTGGTATACAGGGAGACACAGAACAATGGAACAGCATAGAGAGCCTATTTAACAAAGGGTGCCAGAAAAACTGGACAGCCTCATGTAGAAGAATGAAACTGGATCCCTATCTCTCACCACATAAAAAATTAACTTAAGATAAAGACTTAAGTTTAAGACCTGAAACCATAAAAATTCTAATAGAAAATGTAAGAAAAACTCTTCTGTACAGTGGCCTAAGAAAGAATTTATGACTAAGACCTCAAAAGCAAATATAGCAACAACAAAAACAAATAAATGGGACTTAATTAAACTGAATAGTTTCTGCACAGCAAAGGAAACAATCAACAGAGTAAATAGACAACCTACAAAATGGGAGAAAATATTCACAAACTATGCATCCAACAAAGGGTTAATATCCAGAATCTACAACGAACTCAAATCAGCAAGGAAAAAACAAATAATCTCATCAAAAAATGGGCAAAACAAATGGACAGATATTTTTTCAAAAGATAGACAAACAGCAAAAAAAATATGAAAAAATACTCGATATCATTATCAGGGAATTACAAATTAAAACTACAGTCAGATACTATCTTACCACTGTCAGAAAGGCCACTATTAAAAAGTAAAAAAAAAAGAAAGAAAGAAAACAGATGTTGGCATGGATGCAGTGAAAAAGGAATGCTTATGTAAACTGCTGGTGGTAATGTAAACTAATACAATTGCTATTGAAAACAGTATGCAGATTCCTCAAAGAACTAAAAGTAGACCTACCATTTGATACAACAATCCCATCTACCCAAAGTAAAAGAAGTCATTTTATAAAAAAAAAAAAAACTGCACCTGAATGTTTTTCACAACACAATTGCCAATTGCAAAGATAGAGAACCAACCTAAGTACTCATCAACTGATGAATGGATAAAGAAAATGTGGTGTATATGTGTGTGTGTATATATATATATATATGTGCATTATATACACACACACATACATAAGCCATGGAGTACTGCTCAGCCATAAAATAATGTCTTTCACAGCAACTTGGATGGAACTGGAGACCATTATCCTAAGTATCTCAGGAACGGAAAAACAAATACCCCATGTTCTCACTTGTAAGTGGGAACTAAACAAGGGATACATATGATCATAAAGCGGTGTAATGGACATTCAAAATTAAAAAGAGGGAGGGGTGAGAGATAAAAATCTACCTATTGGGCACAATGTACACTATTCTGGCAATGGGTACACTGAAAGCCCTGACTTCAGCATGATATTAATACAATCCATCCTTCTAACAAAAAACACTTGTGCCCCTGAATTTTTTTGAAATTAAAAAAAAATTCATATGTCATTTTCTAACAATGCTGAAAAAAATCTTGTCCATTTTATGTCACAAATTGAGTTTCTAAAAGCACATTCTTAATGTGAATCTCTAAAACACACATAGCCATTTATGATAAAGTCCTTAGAAAAAAATGAAATATTAATAATGATCAATAAAGGAAATAAGTGCAATGCCACTATGCTCATAAAAAAAGAAATTATAAATACTTGAGGTGATATCCTTATTACCCCGATTTGTTCATTACACATTATATGTCCATATCAAAACATCACATGTACCCCACAAATATACACAATTAGTATGTACTCATGATAATTAAAATTTAAAAATTTAAATTAAAAAAACATTTATCTCTTTTGTGTTGAGTATATTACAAATCTCTTCCAGCTACTTTGAAGTATAGAATATATTATTAACTATAATTTCCCTACTTTACTATCAAATACTAGAACTTATTCCCTCTGTATAACTGCATGTTTGCACCCCTTAACCAACTTCTCTTTATCTCTCCCTCCCTCCTTCCTTCCCTTCACAGCAGGACATACTCTTTAAAATAATTGCTAATGAAGATTATTTTTGCCAAAAATAAAACACACACACCAGTCTCTAACACTTATTCAACAGGATATTTATTTGTAATAATCAGAAGATAATTAAAAATATTATTGAGCTTATGAAAAAAAAGAATCACAGCTCAAGTGAGGAAGCTGAACAAATGACTCCCACTGAGAGAACAAATTCAAGAAACAAAAAATGATTCTAAAAATCAGTGAAATTTCATTGAAATAAATATGCACAAACTGTCATTTTAAAATAACTCTCTGAAAATTACTAATATTATATGAAAGCATAAAACATTATTGCTAAGATAAATACATCAAGAGAGTGATGGAATAGCAGAATACTAATTAGAGTATTGAGAACTAATTCAAGTAATTCTCTAAAGAAGCAATATGAAAAGATTAAAAATTATACTTAGAAGATACAAGGCATGGAGATGCAGGATATCAATTTCTAAAATAGAAAAAGAACAGACTGAAGAGCTGAATAATCAAAAATAAAATAACATAAGGTATTCCTAAACCAAAGAAAAATTGGAGTCTTCAGATAAAAAGAACTCACAAAGCTACACAGATTATTTGGGAGAAAAGTACCTATTTGTAGAAATATCCTAGAAAAATATGTTTTCTAAGGCTAAAAAAAATTGAATAGCTTCCAGATAACAGAAACAAACTAGATTATCTACAAAGGAAATTAAATTTGCAAGCATCAAACTTTCATCTACAAAACCTAATGGTATAATACAAGAAAAAAATTTCTCAAAGTTCAATAACCATCTCACTATCATTCATAATTGAAGGAGAAAAGAATAGTAAGAATGTGTACTTGTGTGCATGCAAACAAATGCAAACCTGCTAAGAAGCAAGGCAATGGGATGAAGTGGCAGATACTGTTTTTGCGTGGGCACACATCCCTGTGGAAATTCCCCTCCCCTGCTCTTTACTGTTGTAGGCTGATAATTCCAGGATCCTGCCCACTTGATCACTGGGGTGGCACTCAGATTCTCTCCCTCAGTGTTTTGAGTCTTCATTAAAGAAGTACATGGGAAGAACATGGTTGAAGTTGATTCTTCTAATAGCTTTTTTTTTTTTTTTTTTTGAGACAGAGTCTCACTCTGTTGCCTGGGCTAGAGCGCCGAGGCATCAGCCTAGCTCACAGCAACCTCACACTCCTGGGCTCAAGCAGTCCTTCTGCCTCAGCCTCCCAAGTAGCTGGGACTACAAGTATGCACCACCATGGTCGGCTAATTTTTTATATATATATATATATTTTTTTTTAGTTGGCCAATTATTTTCTATTTTTAGTAGAGATGGGGGTCTCGCTCTTGCTCAGGCTGGTTTCGAACTCCTGACCTTGAGCGATCCTCCCGCCTCTGCCTCCCAGAGTGCTAGGATTGTAGGTGTGAGTCACCGCGCCCGGCCCTAATAGCATTTTTTTTAAAGAAACTGACTCTGAGTTTCTTCTACCAAGGGCTTTTTTTACAACCCAAACATTCAACTCTTTCTCAATCTGTAGGACAAACCAATATCCTCCCAATAAATCTCCTTTTCTTGCGTAAGTTAGTAACAGTCTGTTTTGTTGTTATTTTCTTTTCTTTTTGAGACAACAAAGAGACATACGATAGTGAGTTTCAAGTAGGGTTACTAAAAATTTGAAGATAACTGCTTTAAAATATAGTGAACTTAAACAAATTAATGGGTAAATATATAGGTATATATTTCACCAATATGCAGAGACAACACAGTAATTGCAAATGTTCCTGGTACATTTTTATTTGTTATTGTCTAGAACATAAACTAAATTTCAATAAATACCTAAATCTAGGAATCATATAGCCCACAGTCTGCAGTGACCATGAAGTAAATTTAAAATTAACATCTTTAGGATAGCCTAAATTATCTATCAGCCAGGAGTTTAAAAAAAAACCTTCCTAAGTTATTCAAGGGTCAAAGAATAAATAAAAACTGACATGACAAGTTATTTCAGAAGAAAAAAATAGATATCAAAACCTATGATTTGTGGCCAAAGTAATACTCAGAGGACAACATAGCTTAATATAATCCATATGTATAGGTATATCTATATAAACAAAGAAAGATATAATGGCAATATTTTTGCATAGTAAAAAGGAAATAATTTTAAAAAAGAAAATTCTAAATAATTTCAGAGGTAGAAAATAAGATTACCTACAAAAGAATGAGAACCAAGTAGATTAAAATGAAGTAGAAAAATATCTTAAGAATTTAGGAGGAAAATAATTTGATTGCATAATTCTATATACAAATATTGCCAATAAAATAAAGACAATGACCTATTTTTAAGAACTTAGAAGTTTGCTACCCATAACTATTTCTGAAAGAAAGAAATCAAGAATGTATCAACAAAACAAGAAAGGAATTTAAGAAAGAGGACAACATAAGAAATAATAATGGGCAAAAGGGCCAGTCAAACTTGTTGTTGAATCTAAATAGTTACTGATAAGATAACTATGGATCCTAAATCAATTTTTAAGAAGGAAATGCTCAAAATGTAAGCACAGTATATAAAACAATTAACAAACCTAGAAAAAAAATTATAGATGCCAACAAACATGGCATGATATATAGAATGGGTCAAATAAAGGTATTCTAAATGCATTGTCCTAGTTGAGTACTAAAAGTTATAAAAACTAATTCTTGATATAAATTGAAAAAGATAATTTTAAATGTGTTATAGGTATAAAAATAGTCATCTTAATCAATAATTGTTCTACGAGCATCCATTTGCACCTCCAGGTACACTCTTCACCCTCCTCCATCTCACTTTCTGCACCAGGAAGCTGACCTGTACTGGCCACATCAATGGTTCGAATGATCATTTGGGTTTGACCAGTAGTAAGTTTCTGGAAGTAGAATGAAAAGGAAAGTGAGGTCAGGATACTTATTCCTCCAGGTCCCTCCTCACAAATTTACATTGACAGGATTGTATCACTTGACCAAAGTCCACTGCTCTTCTTTAGGAGGAAGTCTCTACTTGATTGTCTCCCACCAAATTCTAGTGAACACTCCCTTTTTTGTTCCTGTCAATTTAGGAATAATTACAACTCTAATGCTGGCAAATCCCTTCTCACTGCACCATTCTTTGTAGTTTCCCTGTACCACATATCTTGGAAAATAATCCCTTTATAAATAAACATTTTTCCATTTATCTCATTTCAAAGGGGCCATCCGTTTTCTGCTGAGACTTATGATTTAGTAAGTAGTAGCAGAAAATTTTCCAAGTAATAGACCATCTATACGATTCTAGAATTAGGCTGTTCATGTACTTGAGGAATACAAGGAAAGTCTCAGGGGAAAGTGAACGAGAGTAATTAATGGAGTACAATGACATTATAAGTAATCATATTGTCACTGGTAGTCACATGAAATTAAGCGTAAGTAAAGGGCAAGTGTTGAGACTTCAAGTGACTGTGCATTTATTTTCTATAGCTACAATAGTGATCATTAAGATCATAGAATCACTTGACGTCTTCTGGTAGCCCTAGAAAGCATATACATAAAAAAGCATTTTTAAACTGTGATCATAAAATTAAGGATCTATGAAAACAAGTACAAGTCTCCATAGTGGCTTTGAAGGATCTCCTCATCTTCCAAAGCAGCAGGTAAAATACTTCTGAGAAGCAAGAAGGAATGGATTGAAAAGATAACAGAGTTGCAGTGCCAATTAAATGTTCAGCCATGACAAGTGTTCTATACTGGGGAACACTAATGAGGAAAGTGTGAGACTCTAAGACATGGGATGGAAAAATGTTAGCAAATAAAAGAATGAGAATTTTGAAACTTCAAATTTCCCTGAAGCCTCCATGAAGCCTTTTCCCTCTGCATAAAAGTCTTCTCATGACTATATTTGATGCAATTGTTTCACCAAAGCTGAAATAGCTGCCATCATTCTGAACATACAGAAACGAAGTCCAATATGGCACTTCACCAGGAGACAAGTCAAGTTCCAGTGGCAGGTTGATCATATTGCACCATACTATCAACATGGGCAGTGGTTTGTCCTCATAAGGATAAATACCTATTTAGAATATGAATATTCCTTCCTTTCTGCCTACACCCTTATTCACAGACTCACACTGCCTTATCTATTACACAACTTTGTCTTTGATTGAAGACTGAACCACAGGCTTAATCAACTGTTTCAACAAAAGCCAGGAAATAGAGATGGGAGGGTACCAGTGGAAACACTACCAGCTGGGATTAAGGAAACAGAAAAAGGAACAAAATGAACTAAGACTTTCAAAATTCTTAGCCCCTATAGGGCCAGACCATAGAGCTGTTAGACTGAAAACACATGTTATTCTTCAAGGCAAGGAAAGAACAACCTCAAAGGGAGATTCAGAGATCATCAGGCTGCTACGCCCACCATAGACCCAGAATGCATACTCATGGGGCCAGGACTGCCTCTGCCTTTATTTCAAAGGATGGGGCCACTCACATCTCCAGTTTAGGTGGGCCAGGATGCCCCCATCTAGCCTCAGAGAGCTTCAATATAGCCTGTGGCCACCAGAACCATTAAGGTGGCCATCCGGAGCATGAGAGCCACAACCACAGCCCAGAAAGAGCCAAGGAGGTACCCTTCCTTAACAGTGGGTTCAAAGGGCAAAGCACTGAGCCAAAGAGGATTATTCTTAAGCCTTAAGGTTTAACACTGTTTTCCCTGTCAAACTTTGATGTACTTAGGGACCCATCATTTCTTTCTACTTTCTTATTTCTTCCATTGGGAATGGAACATCTATCTTATACCTGTCCTACCGTTGTATTTTGGAAGCACATAAGTTTTTTGGCTTCACAGGCTTGCAACTGGAAGGGAATTTTGCCTTGACATAAACTGTACCTCGAGTCTCACCCATATCTGATTTAGATGATAATTAGATGACACTCTGGACTATAAATTTTAGAGCTGATGTTGGAATAAATAAAAACTTTGAGGTCCATTGGGAGGGAATGAATGTATTCTGCATGTGAAAAGCACACAAATTTGGGGAGGCCAGAGGAATTAATAGAATGTAGGAGGCTGAATGTTTGTGTCTGCCAGAATCCATATGTTGAAATCCTAATCTGCAGTGTGATAACATTAGGAGGTGGGGCCTTTGGCAGGTGATTAGGTCATGAGAGTGGAGATCTCATGAATGAGGAAAGTGCCCTTACAAAAGGGCATCCCAGGGAGCTCTCTAACCCTCTTTCCACCATGTTAGGATTCAATGAGAAGATGGCAGTCTGCAACACAGAAGGCCCTCACCTGAACCCAACCATGCTGGCATAGCAACCACAAACTTTCAGCCTCTAGAACTGTAAGATATAAATTTATTTTTTTATAAGCCATCCATTGATGGTACTTTGCTATAGCAGCCAAAACTGACCACGACATCATCCCTCGAGATTCCCCTACTTGCACCATTGTAAATGGTCCCTTTGTAGACCATCCCTACTAACATTTTCTGTTTTGAATGTACTGTTTTAATGGAGACCTGGACTCCAATTTTATTTGCATAATATTTTTAAAATTAAAATAAACAAGGTGAAATGCTAGATGAATAAAAGTTAGAAGCGTAATTACTAGAAGAAGCCAAAAGGCACTTCAACTCTAAGCAATTTATCAAGAGTTTTCTAAGTAGTTTCCACTCAAAGAATTATAGTGAGTGCTATTAATGTAATTCTTTCACCTCACCAAACATATTTTTGCTACTTTTTCAGCATCTCTTTTAGAGATTTTTTTTCTATTTTATTGAACTAATGCATGCACTTGTTCTTTTTCCATCTATAAGTCCATTTCTCAGAAACTACTCTACTCTTATAACATTTTTGCTTGATTTATACTTCCATATCTTTTAATAATATTCTTCTTATCCTATTTCCTGACTTAGAAAAATTCAGATATAATGTAATTTATTATGATAAATGAGGAATCAACTGGCTTACTACCAGGCCCCTTCCAAACAGTTCTTATATCTCTATTTTGAATTCTTTGTATAGTTTACTTTGTGTCTTTAGTAAGATACTATCTTTAGTAAGATACTAACATTTTTATTCCGTATTTCAACAGCTGTGGAAAATATATTTTATAGCAGCAAATGAAATGCACATTTTGGCCAAATATCAAGCCAAACTTAAAGATATTAGATCCATAATTTTTCCTCTCACTTTTAAAGATGATATCAGTGACCATAATTTTCATTTCAGCATAATTCTGTTCTTTTCTCCTGCAAATTCTATCATCTGTATAACAACTTTTGCAATATTAAAGTTAATGAAATTGTCATATGATCGACTCTTTCATGCTTTATCTATAGCTTGTCATAAAAGTTGAAAGTCATTAAGAGTATTAAGAATGTAACATGTTTCCTGCAGATTCAAGCAGTGTAGATTGATTTTTTAATATTTTTAAGAGTCTTGTCTTCAATTTTCTAATCGTACACCCATTTTTTCTTGGCTTTTTCTGAATCCCAGTAGGTGCAAAATAGTAATAGATGTTCTACTGAATTATCATTTCTCCTGATGTTTCAGTTTGGACTGGCTGCCCTCCAGGCCTGCCTCATGGCTGTAATTCTGAGGTTTCCCTTTGCAGCTCTTCTAGAGACAAATTGACTCCACTATTTGAAGGATGCCAAGATTTTTTCTGTTCTAATTTTCTTTCTCATTTGGATACAGCCCAACCTCAAATAACCTCCTTTGCAAGGGCGAAGAAGATATTTTATTAATCTTTTGACATTACTCATTAGAACTTCAGAGCTATTTTTTCACTGTCTTCTAACACTCAACATTGTTGGTGGAAAATGTGATATTAGACTTGTCATTTTTTTGCAGGTCACATTTTTTTCCTCAAGAAAAATTTTAGAATCTTCTCTCTATCCTTAGCAATGAATTTCCACAGTGATATGTTTAGGAATGTGTCTTCATTTATTGTGCTGGGAAGTCAGTGCAATGGTGCAATCTTTAATTACAAGTCTCAGCACTGAAAAATCACTATGGATCCTTTTGTTTGATAATTTTCTCCACGCCATTTTTTTGTCTCCTCTTTCTGGGATCTGGGTAGTTTATCTTTTGTCTCTTAAATTATGCATCTTTTTTGGCTTTTTCTACTCTGTTTAATTTCTCATCTTTATCTTCCAAGGTTTCATAAATTTTTTTCTAGCAACTTTAGACAGTTCCCTTGGTAGTGATGTCATGAGGGAGACCAGGGGTATTGGCATGGTGAGGTCGACAGACATCAACCTAGTGTGAAGGAGGAGGAAGAATTGGCGTAGAAAACAAAAGAACTGTTTGTGAGATCAGGAGACAATGCCACAGACTTCCAAAATAAACTTGTAATGTATGAAGGTAAATCAGGAATTCAAATTTCATGAGTTATCTATTAAATTGTCTACCCAGCACTGTGTTCTTGGATTTCTCCACTAGCATCTCTGTGCTCTTACACACAAACACATACACACAAACACACATACACACTCCCCAACATGACTGTGGCTACAATAAATTACCATGTTCCTGGAGCCTGGCCTCACCACTGTTGACCTCAGTTGATTAATTTAGAGGTCAATATCTGAGAAAAATGAGTTCATCAATCCCTTTTCCCATGATTTTTTTAAAATAAGTCTTTTTTTAAATTTTAGAATAGTTTTAGATTTACAGAATATCTGTGAAGACAGTATATCCCCTACACTTACACCTGGTTTCCCCTATTATTAATATCTTACCTTAGTATCATACACTTCTTGCAATTAATGAACCAATGTTAATAAATTATATTAAGATCGTCCTTGTTTTTGATGATCTTGACAATTTTGAGGAGTACTGGTCAAGTATTTTGTGAAATGTCCCTCAACTGAAATTTATCTAATGCTTTTCTCATGATTAGACGAAGCTATGGGTTTGGGGAAGAAAGACCATGGAGACAAACTGTGATTTTCATCACATAATCAAGAATACTTGAATACTATCAACATGACTTATCACTGTTGACGTTAACCTTGATCACATGGCTGAAGTAGTGTTTACAAGGTTTCTCCACTGTAAATTTATTCTTTTCCCTATTTCCATATGGTACTATTTGGAAGGAAATTATGTGCAGCCCACACTTAAGGAGTGGGGAGTTATGTTCCACTACCTTAAGAATACAGTATCTACGTAAATTATTTGGAATTTTTCTACACGGATTTGCTTCTTTTTCCCCATTTATTTATTCATTCACTTATTTATGTCAGCATAGATTCCTGAATATTTACTTTATACTTTGGATTATAATTAAATAATATTTTATGTGGTTGCTCAAATTGTTCTAGCTTTGGCCATTGCCAGCTCTTGCCCCAGGAATTTTTGACTTGGTAATAAGAGACTGATCAGCCTCTCTCTGGGTAGCTAAGCCCATTTTATATAAAACTCAAAAGCTGTTGGAAACCTAAATTTTTCTGCCATAGTAGAGAAATGATGGAATCAAACGTGCAGAGAGGAAGAAAAGAATTAAGCCAATGTAGAGTTAAAATCTCAGAAAAGAGGCACAAGCACACACCTTTATGCCCAATTCTTTAGTTAGACCTACATCCTGGGAGACCTTGTTATCTCATTCTGAGGTTTTGTGTGCCATTCCAGTTCCTGCATACAAAAAATCCCTTTTGGGGCTGTTCTCTTTCACAGGGAGAACTAGCCTCTACTCCATGGAGTAGATTTTTAAAAAAGCATCCCCTTTTGTCTAAATTGCATCTATTTCTTCAGCCTAAATTCAAACAGCTACAAGAAGGAACTACATTGTTCAGGTGGGGGCACAGGTAAGGAAATTTCCAGTAATGGCTATTATTAATAATATCATCCCATAGATACCTAGAGATCCAGGGTTCCGTTGCATTTCCTACAGTTCCTGGATCATTCTTGCCATCCTTGTCCCTGTTCCCAGAAGCCTTTGATGATGACTGCCACCAATAGGCTCAGCTCTAGAATCATTAAGATCTTTGATCTGTTTCCTGGCCTGCCAGCACCTCTTCTGATGCTCTGGTCACTTTTATTCCTTTCCATTCTTACTACCTCTATTTGGCCTCTCCCACTCCACTCAACTTTTTCTTTTCTGCAATAGTTTTGCTACAAGACCTGCTTTAATTCCTGGAGAAAATTTCCAAAATATCACATTAGTACTCAGTGTTTGCATAGTATGTTATACATTATAATGACAATATAAGATTTGTAGAGAAATTTCATTTCATTTCAAGAACAAAGTATTAAGGTAGATATTATTCCAAAATCACAGATTAGAAAACTGTCATTTAGAGAAATCAGCTGATTTGTTTGACACAACTTATGTTGAAAGTGAGATTCAACCAAGGTCTTCTGACTTCAACTACCATTTTCATTCCACAATACCATACTGCATATATTGAAAGATTACCAAGTTAAGCTGCATTCTTATTCATTGGTTGAAGGGAATATGTAGTGACCTTACGTGGTATCCTTCTTAGCACAGCCAAGGAAATCATCAGATCTGCATATATAACAACCTATCATCCATCTGGATCATTTTACAGAAATGGTGAGAGTAATTTCTTCCTTTCACAAATATATTGTGGTAGGTATGAGAAAGTTAAAGAAACAATCTGATTGATCATCAATAAGGATTTGAAATAATAACTGAAATCATGATTCCAACTTTATCTTCTTTAGTTAAACTATAACACAAGACAATGATAGATATTTTAAGAATTGGGGTGGCTTTTGTTTTTAATTAGAAAGTAAAAGCCAGCTCCATCTAAAAGGTGTATGAAAGGCTTTAGTGCCAATCTATCTAGATTGGAAAATTTACTGGAGGCCGTTTATTTATGCATATTTCAAATAAACCTGCTATGTTTGTTTTCTATTGCTACTCTAACAAACTAGCACAAATTTAGTGGCTTAAAGCAACACAAGTTTTTATGGTACAGTTGTGTACATCAGAATGCTAACATGGGTCTCACTTGACCAAAATCAAGTGCTGTGTTCCTTCCTGGAAGGTCTAGAACCTTTATTCCCTGGCTTATTCAGTTTGTTAGCAGAATTCAATTCTTTATGCTGTAAGACTCAAATCCCTATGTCTTTGCTTGCTGTCGGTTGAGGGCTATTTCCATCTCATAGAGGCCATTGCATTCCTTGACTCAGGGATCTCTTCCTCCACCTACAAACCCAGCAATGGTGGGTGGAGTACTTCTCAAGCTTTAAATCTCTTCTTCTGCCATCTCTTCCCTCTGATGCAGCTGGGGAAAGTTATCTACTTTTAAAGAGTCATGTGATTAGATTGGTCCCACACAGACAATTCAGGATAATCTCCCCATTTTGAGGTCTATTTCTTTAATCACACCTGCAAAGTCCCTTTTGCCATGTAAGGTAACATATTCACATGTTCCAGGCAGTAGGATGTGGACATCTTGGGGGGAACTATTTTTCTGCCTACCACAGCTGCTGTATCACTGCAACTTTCAATGACATAGAACTTTTATAGTAATTTAAACTCCTCACATTAATTTTCAGCATTAGAATAGATAACAATGTTTTAAGAATTTTTTCTTCATTTTTATTTTTTTAATAATTTTTCTTCCCAAGAGAAATTTGGACTGTATCCATAAAACTTAGCAAATGAATATGTATAAGAATTTCATTCACATTGAAATTTCTAAGCCATTTTTATGAACAACACATTTGACAAGTTCTGTTTGCCTTCTTTTCATTTAGTCATACAACCCTGAGTGACTTAATTTGATTTCATGGAGATTTAGGGCTGCTTTCTTTCTTCTTGAATGCTGAAATTATATTTTCACAGTATATAGGCTTCCTGAGGAATAAGAATCAGTTGTGCTTTTTTCTATGTGAGGAAATTAAAATCTTCAGCTTCACAGAGATTATTTCATCTTTGAACAGTGACTAGTTAGGTTTCAATATTGAGATTTGATTCACATTCAACCTAAATAAAACATTTAAAATACTATTTAATTAACAATAAAGTGATTTTTCCAGCAACCAATTACCTAGCAAATGCATTGTATAAATCTCTAGTTCTCCTTTTCTCTAGCAATATTTGGCAACTTACTCTCTATATTAGAAAGGTCAGAAGAAATAAGATATTCAATTTAAAATCAGTTGGCATTACTGCAATTTTTTAATAGCTCTGGTAAAGAATGGTTATTAATTTATAATTATAATATGTGGCTTAAATGAAACTTCTCCTTATTTTCTAGCTTTTTCTTCAACTCCATGAAAAAGATCTACTAAGTCTAATTCTCTGCGCCCTTTTTTCTATTTTTCTTCCCCATGATCTTATGCCCAACCAGCTTCCAATACCATGTCTATGCAGGTTACTCTCAAGTCTGTGTTGCCAGACTATCAAATGACCATTCTCCATTTCTAACAAAGCTGTATTTAAATATTCCTTGTTGACTCAAAATCAAAATTTTAAAACTTTAGTCTTTATTCTCACTATCATCATAATTACTGTACTTAAAAGAAGAGGAAAACACAAAGAAGGTAGAATAGGAACTAGTCAGCAGAATGTCTCAGAAATTAAAGGAAGTAAAGAGTTTGATTCCATGGTATCAGAAAGTCAATCAGGTAGCTTTGCTGAATTCTACGCGCAACTCAAGGAGAAAAAGAACTGAGACACAGCCTTTGGCAAATTGGCAAATAACACTCCTAAAGACTGTGGCAATTCACCCTCTCAAAACAATATATGAGGGAGCCTGTTTCATGGACTGTTTGGGCAAAGATGGAAGAAATGGGATATTGGGAACAAAGAACAGAGGCAGAGCAACCAGTTGATGTTTTCAAGGTGTAGATCTGATCATATCCCCAAACTCCATCTCTTGAGAAAGGGCTTAGTTCACAAGACAGTCTACTGCCATTGGATCTTCCACATCCTTAGCAAACCCTCAATACCTTTAGCTTTACAAAAACATGGGACAATACTTTCATTCTTGATAATCATTGAGGAGCTTTTTGGCTATCAGAAAGCTTCCCCAGACTCCGGAAGTGGAGCTGACATTGGATGTGCCTGAGAGACCAGCACATCCAGTGTTAGCAGAGACTATCTGACTGGAGTGTAGCATGCACAGCTGCTCTGCCATGAGCTCCCTAAGGAAGCAGATGCATACAGTCACCTTGTAGATTCAGCTTCCCTGGTGCCGGCATCAGATCCAGGTAGCAGAAAGGAGACATGCATAAGAAGTAAATCAGGCAGATAGGATCAAGATGGAGGACTACAAACATGTGGTATGTGCCTCCTCCATGAAGAGGAACCAGAATAGTAAGCAGATTCTCATGTTCTGAACACATCATCTAGGAGAGAATGCTAGGATTCACCAGGAAAGTGATGGGAAGCACCAAATGTGGGTAAGGAGAGGGTTCAGGGCAACTTGCCCAGCTGGGGACTGGCTAACAGCCAGAAGCCCCTGGACTTGGAGAAACAGTAAGAGAGAAGCCCCTAGTGTTCCACTCACCAAGACAAGCTTTTACAACCTTGACTACAAGAGAACCCCCCAAGGTTTCAGGACTGCTTGGAGATCACACAGAAACATTGCTCCAGGAAGAGCACTCACATGGAATTCCACAGGCATCCCAGCCTAGAGCAGCCTAAGCTGTGCACTGAGAGTGTAGATACGGGGAACTGTGGGCACACCTGAAGCCACTGCATGGCTCCAACCAGGGACAGACGAGCCCAGTGCTCCCACACACTCTTAGGAAGGTTCCCACTGCCTAGCTGTGGACTGCTATTGAGACTGAGATGTAAGCAGACAGCATTTTCCACAGTTTCTCACCCACACTGGGTGGGGCTCCAGCCTTTCTGGTCACAAGTCCAAGTCCAACAATAGATGTTGGCCCAGATGTGGCAAAAAGGGAACACTTATATACTGTTGGTGGGCATGTAAATCAGTACAATCTCTATGGAAAACACTATGGAGATTTTTCAAATAACTAAAAATAGAACTACCATTTGATCCAGCAATCCTACTGCTGGGGATCTTGCCAAAGAAAAAGAAGTCATTTTATTAAAAAAAGACACCTGCACTGGTGTGTTTATTGCAGGATACTTGGCACTTAGAAAAATATGGAATCAACCTAAGAGCCCATCAATGAATGTGTAAATTAAGAAAATGTGGTGTGAGTGTGTGTGTGTGTATATATATATATATATATGCATATATACCACTAAGTACTACTCAGAGATAAGAAAGAATGAAATAATGTCTTTTGCAGCAACTTGGTTGGAACTGGAGACTACTATCTTAAGTGAAGTAACTCAGGAACAGAAAAATAAATGCCACATGTTCTCACCTTTAAGTGGGAGCTAAACTATGGCTGCACAAGGGCACACAGAGTGTTATAATGGACATTGGAGATTCAAAAAGGGGAAGGAGGGAGGGAGTGAGGGATGAAAAATTACCTATGGAGTACAATGTACACTACAGGTAATGGGTACACCAAAATTGCAGACTTCACCACTATACAATACATGCATGTAAAAGAGTATAGCTCATATCCCCTAAATCTATTAAAATATTAAAATAATAATAATTTTAAAAAGCCATCCTATGAATTCTGCTTGGGAAAAAAAAAGCCATTGCAGTAAATACTCTTGAACAAAAAAAAAAGAAGTAAATCAGGTATCACACCCAGAAATCTTGAATTTCAGAGAACCTGGAGACTCAGCAATTCTAGCAGTTTATTGTATGATGCCTCATTAATCACCTTGGAATTTTTCATTCCATTATATCTACTTGTAATTTTTATCTATTGCTGCATAACAAATTATGCCAAAATTTAATGTATTAAAACAAGTATTTATTATCTCAGTTTCTGTGGATCAGAAATTTGGAAATGACTTAGGTGATTCAGGCAGAGTCTGTCATGAGATTGCAATCATGACGTCAGTCAGAACTTAAGTCATCCAAAAGATTGACTGAGGCTGGTGAATTTGCTTCCAAGTTCCCTTGTCACTCATATAGCTGTTGGCCAAAAGCCTCAATTCTCTGCCATATGACCCTTTCTGTAGGCAGCTGGCCTCCCCCAGAGTAAATGATGAGAGAGAGGGAAAGAGAGAGAACACACAAGTGCCCATAAGCATGCAATGCCAAAAAAATAAAATAAAATTTAAAAATATATATTATACGGCTCTTACAATCTCTGGAAGGGCCAGAGGATCCATCTTGGAGATGCCACAGGCAAAATTAGCATCCAAACCAGTAGAATTCCAATGAAAATGTCTCAGATGGCATAGTGGGTACTGATACTGCAGTTCAAACAACTGATACTGAACAATAAAAAACAGAATCTCCATCACTAATTCCCCTAAAAGCTACATGTCACCAACTCTATTGCCAGAAATGAATGCATTCTGTGTGACATATGATCCTCAACTTCAGCTCTTCCACATCAAAATCTTAAGCACCTCACTATTGAAGCCATTCCCTATGCCCCATTAATTTCTGGTTTCTATCTTGGGAAGGATAACTTCCCAATATAACATGCAAAATTTTCCAAACTAAAGTAGGGTATTGCAAAGATGCTGGACAATAACAAAGCCTAAAAGCATTCACTACCCTTCTTCACTTAGCTTCCCAAAGTCAGCAAACACCCTCTTCTCTATTTAAACTTGTAAACAGCAGCAACAAACTTAAGTCCTAACATAACACCACTGTCTCTTCTACAATTGAAAATGGATGCACCTCCTCAATGGGGACTCAGTTTTTAAATCTCTCATATATATATATATATATGTGTTTGTGTGTGTGTGTGTGTGTGTGTGTGTGTATGTATGCTGAGATTGAGATAGATATATATAGACATATATACAGATAAGATAGCCATATATATAATATATGAGAGATGTCCAGAAAGTATCCAGCCATGGTTAATATAATGGTTATTTGGCTGGAGACTTTCTGGACACTGTATATAATGAGATTGAAAGAGACATATATGCTGATGAGATAGAAATATATATTTATATATTAATACATATACACACATACATACATGTCTCTTCATGATTTATGGCTGTTATCTTTAGAACTATATCATAATAATGTCTCTATCATGATATTCTATAATCTGTGGACTAAGTTGTAAAGTTAAATACTACCAGCTCATCCTATATAAAATAGGATATTTGTGAACAGGCTATTTGTAGCATATTTGTTAAAGCATAGAAGTAAATGAGAGAGCAAGAGTGGAAACAGCAGGTAGATCATACAGGTTGCAAGTGATGACAAGGATATAGTGGACAAATTAAGACTTAATTCCTGCACCATATCCTTCAGGTTCCTTTGTTCAAAGCCAGCAGCACAGCTAGTTTGGGTTATTTTTTCTGGTGAAATAACCCAATCTTTATTCCTAATAAAAAGATTGGATTCTGAGGCCAGGCGCAGTGGCTCACGCCTATAATCCTAGCACTCTGGGAGGCCGAAGCAGGTGGATTGCTCAAGGTCAGGAGTTCGAAACCAGCCTGAGCAAGAGCAAGACCCCGTCTCTACTTAAAAATAGAAA
>CAUYRT010058740.1:0-16087 GCA_963574885.1 Lepilemur ruficaudatus | reverse complement strand
ATCGAGCTGTAGGTTTGGGTTGTTGGCATTTTAGTTCTCTCTCCTCACTCGGCAGTCATAACGTTGGTACGGTTGATGAATTGACATGCTCTAGTGAGCCATTCTCAGAGTCTCCATCATGAACTTTCCAAAGAGACTCGCAGTTACCTCTCACGAACGCTGATTGAATGCTTAGTATGTGCCAGGCATCGAGGTGGGCACTGGGGAGAGGGAGATGAAAGGCAGTCCCTGCTGCTGATTTCATTTGCATCCTGCCCTCAGGACTTGGGTTAATTGGTCCAGGAGCTCACAGACTATTAGGCTTCCAAGACCCCTTGGGAGACAGGAGACTTGTAAGACCCATTTCCTAAAAAAAAAGTAAGAATTGTCATGGAGGATTCTCTTCCTAGAGTCAAGTATCAGTCATTTAACTTGCCTGGGTGATACCCAAAAAATTCATTTTTGAAAAAAAGAGAAGCACAGTTAGCAGATATAAAAATGCCAAGTGACTGTGGTTTGGCTGATTGAATGAGCTGACTAGTTCTTTTGTCATCTTGTAGACACAGTCTGTGTGCGTCTGCTTAGCTTTCTTATACCCAGGCTTTTCCCCCAGGATCATCATCAGTTTTTTCCAGTATTTAGATGATTAAACTCACAGATGGCAGCTTCTAAATTATTATGCCTCTGATTAAAGAATTGTTAAGACAGATTTATTTCTCTAAATACAAACACATGCAAAACTGAGATTTGGACCAAAACTTCGCTAGACACAATAGTGTATTGTTTCTCTCTTCAAAATGTTTTCCATTACAGACTTGTGTTATAAAACAGCAATGGCTGGCATGTATATTATGCTATCTATCTCCAAAGAATTCTATGCTCTTTTTAAAAAGACATTTTAAAGATAAATGACATTTTTAAAAGATACTCAGTCTCCCTGGCTTTTTTCTTTTCCTTTCTTCCATCTTTACCAATATCCTTAGATGTGAAAATATACGTAAAGCATTGCATTGTGTACAGCAAATGCTCACTGATTCTGATGACTGTATTTATCAGCAGCTCTGACAGATGTATTCATGGTTAAACATTCATGGTCCTTTCCTCACATTACTGTGTCTTTGTTTTCTTTTGGGGCAAGTAGAGAACGAGTTTATCGTGATCCCTTCATTGTAAACACTATTTAAGTGTTATTCCAAAAAAAAAAAAAGGAAACTATTGGTCATAGTCTCATTTTAACTGATTCCAGATTATTGTTCTTAAGAAAATCCCTATTGTTATTCACAGATAAAATTTTTATACAGTCCCTGCCCCCATATGCAAAAAAATTTACTATTTAACAAAAGTTTGTGCACTTTCTGGGGCATGGGCGTGCTTGTGTTAATGGCTCTGACTTAGGCAGTGCAAAGGCAATATATGTAATCAAAGTGTTTGTATGCTCGTAATCTTCTGAAAGAAAAAAAAAGTTTGTCAAGGTTTGTGGATACAAAACCAATGTAAAAAATTATGTTGTATTTATTTACATCACAAACAATTTGAAAATGGAAGGATACCCAGGAATAAATCTAACAAAAGATATACAGAAACTCTTATGGAGAAATTTATAAATTTTTAAAAAAAGGCATTAAGAATAATAAATAAATGGTCCCATTTGTTTATTTTTGTAGCTGCATTGATTGCTTAAATTTTTAAATGATGGGGAGATTGGCTACATAGAGGCAGACTGAGCAGTTGGGGAGGGGTTTTTGGATGATGGGTTTAGGAACTTCTTTGTACTGCACTTAAAACATTTCTGCAAATTTGAAATTATTTCAAGATAAAAAATCAGGGTATAAAGTAGTATGTAACCCATAAGCCCCCTTTGTAGAATTTGTATATCACAATATATATGATATATAAAGGAAAATCAAAGAATATACATCAAAATATGATTATCTCCAAGTAATGAGACTATGTTCATTTACATTTTTGGCTTTTATCTATATTTTTGTTGATCTGTATTTTTTGATTGTTAAAATTGGATATATATTTACTTTTCAATACAAAAAAATTTTATTTTTGTTTTTTAATGTGTTCATGCATTTTAGTAATTTTCAGCCTTAAAATGGTAAGATTATATTATAAAGCAAAACTGTTTCATCTATAATTCGATTAACTTCCACAATGTATAAAGTACTTCTGAATCACTATAAGATTGCTTTCCATTTCTAAAATGTGGGAAATGGTCATATTTGCAAAAAGCTGTATCTTTTCTGCTTTTTATATTATGTGCTGCTCATTGGTTGTATTCCTGGAAAAAAAAATCTACTATAATTGAATCACTTCCTTCCTAATGTTATAATAGAATTTTTAAAATAGATTAGCTATTGTAATTACTGTTTATCTGGATATAAAAATGCTAAAATAATTGTCTTTTGCGATTGTGGGTTTCAACATCTTTTTATTGCTTTTCTTAATTCATTGAAGGTCATGTTATGATTATAAACTTTATGTTAAAGAATAATTACAAATAATAACAAGACTGAAATAATTAGTAATGTTGCCAGTGTATGTAACATCTTTTGTCTAGAAAACTCTTGCTAAAAGAATTTGAAACTCTTGTTCAATTGTACTAATTGAGATGAAATGTGTTCAACATTCTTATCATCTGCAAAGACAAAGCACCTTATGTATTGATCTGGGCTGTCATAGCAAAGAATTTGAAAATGATATTTGCAAATCATCTGAGATTCCTCATCAGATTCTGACAAGTAAATCTGCAATTATGATCTTTGTACCCCTAATGTATAGAATGCAGCATTGAAAATATACAGTAAGTGCACTTTTTTGCATGCAAACTTTTAGAAACATCCCCTGGGGCAGTTTAGCTGAAAAGAAAATGAATAGTAGGCCTTGGCAATCTATTCAAACCTGGATGTATGTACATATCTCCAATTAACTGAAACAGGAATTCCCAGCATGTTTTGAGTGAAGAGGACATTCTTTAATCATGTCATTGTATTTTGGTAGATATTTTTGACTATATAAGTCAGAACTTTATATCATGAGGTCAGAAATGTTATCAGCAGAATGAGTCAGAGATACAGAATTCTAATATTCACTTCCACAGCACACTCTACCTTACTTATTAGATCTAGAAAACAGAATAAATATTACCTTGTGTGGTGGAAGAAGCAGTTGAGCTTGGCTTATAAAAATTAAGTTTATATAATATATATAGGCTCACAACTCAATAATACCTCTACTACACTGTAGCTACTCCTTAAGTCTAAGTCTCAATCAGAAAAAGACGCTCGATAAATAAAGTTGGTCTTACCAATACCAGGGCAATAGCAAATTAAGATAGTTGAATTTAAAGATTATGTTTAAATTTAGGATTATTTTAGCTTCAAATATAGAAAACCTAACTGAAAATGACTCAAAAAAAAAAAGAATGTTTACTATCTCACATAAAAATGTTTAAAGTGAGCAGGTGCAGGAGGGCTACAAGGAGGTTAATTCAGCAGGTGAACAACAGCCTCAAAGACCTCCTAGGTTCTTTTTATCTTAATCACTCAGTGGTCTTCAGTGTGTTGTCTGTCATCCTCAGGCTCGTTGTAGCAACATGGTTGCTGCTGCTCCAGACAGCAAGTTATCCCACAAGCATACCCAAAGGCAGAAAGGTCAATGTTTCCTTATATGTTTCTCTTTTTATTAGGGAGGGAAACTTTTCAGAGTATCTTACCAGCAGACTTCCCCTCAGGTCCACTGGCAAAGACTTACTGGGTCTCATGCCAATGCCTTAGCTGCAAGAAAGCTGGGAAAGTGCCTTTCTGACATTCAGCCTCTGAAATGAGAATTGGTGCTTCCAGCAGGAAAGAAATAGGGGAAGATGGATTGGGCACTTTATGTAGCTGCAAGTAAACATTAAGTAAGGTTATCAGTTGCAATTCATGTGTTTCCGAATATGGCATATTTATGTTTCTATTTAACTTTGCAACTGTAAGGAGGATGTTTGTTAGTGTTCCCCTGTGTTTTCTTCTTATTTATTAATTTTTTATTTTTCCCCCTTCCCCAGGCCCGCCTGAGCCCAGTGAGTTCAGAGGTCCATGGGGTCTCCTGTGTTTTCAATGGGCTGAACACACAGAGATGGATTCCAGTATCTCTGTGCTGATAGCATATCACATTTATACCTGGGTCTCTATACTTTCATGATAATAATTAGCATTTGCATAACATTATATAATTGGAAAAGCTACCTATTCACATATTATATCTTTTGAACCTAACTATGCACATAAAGGTTGTACTCATTTAATTAAAATGAGCCAGCACAGATGCGGAAGCTCTAGACCTGGCATTCACTGGGCCAGATGAAAAGCCAGAGACCAGATGGAAGCATTCGACCTCTAGGAGGTTTATCAACAAACAGCTGGGCCCCAGCAACTGGTTTAGAGCCCAAGACAGAGCTCTCTCTGGGGCAGGAACAACAAGGGTACAATGAGAGTTTAGACTAAAGGGAAACATCTCTAATAGGAAAATTAACAGATGAGTATTTGGGAATCAGGACCAACATAGAAACCTACAGATAAAACCCACGACTCAAAGGTATAAAAAAATCCAGCAAGGTTTTCAATAAATCTTAATGAATGAATCAGTGAAAGAGATATCAGAATTATGTAGCCACGGTATGTTGATCTAACAGAACTTAGTATTATTCCTAGGAACTGGGAGATTAACTGGGTCTATAATCAGGGATCAAATGTACCATCTTGGAGACGGAAGCAGGAATGAAGCTGACTGGAGCTATCATTAATTAAAAGTTTACTGACAGTAAGAGTTATCGGGGAGTTTCCTAATTATGTAGATTCTCAGCCATCTCCCCTAGAAATTCTGATTCAGAAAGTCTTCGATAGGGCTCAGAAATTTTTGACAAGTACTCAGGTGGCTCTGATACTGTGGTCAATAGGATCATCTTATGTTCCTAATTAAACCCTCTAAGGACCAACAGCATACCTTATATTCCTTCTGTATCCTCTGTAGATTCTATGTGATATGAACATTCAGTGTGCATGTTGATTGAAATCAGCCCCATTTAAAATGAGTTAGGTCACTGGAATTTACCATTTAGGATAATCACAGTCACCTGGTGCAGACATTAAGACTATTCACCAGTGTGATGCTAACTGACTACTCCCATATTTAATTTAAGGTAGCAGAAACAGTGGTGAACAGAACAGAAGAGCATTTGAGGCAACTACAGTCTGGTGGGGGTAACAGATTTGTATAGAAATAATTTAATACAATGCAGAATTTGATGAGTGCTATGATATGAATAAAAATGGTGAGAGAGTGAAATGATTAAGGAAGGCTGAGCTATGCCTTGAAAAACAAGTAAGATTTTAATAAATGATGGAAAAGGTGATGGTCATTCCTCACAAAGGCATTTATTCATTCCTGAGCACCTACTATGTGCCCAGCACTGTTCTAGGTGCTAGAGATACAGCAGTGTGCAAAACTAAGTCCCTGCTTATATTCTAAGATGGAGGGGAGATTAGCCAATAAGCACATAGATATTACGCTGTACTTGAAACATACTGACATTCTATCCCATGTATATGAAAGCTACATTGGAAAAGAGACAGGAGCAGGAAAGACAGTTAGGAGGCCAGGGTTAGAACAGAGGAAGACATGACAAAAACCCAACCAATGGCAGGGACAGTGAGAATGGAAAGAAATTGATTCAAGAAACATTTTAGAGAGAAACTGTATATTGGAGGCTTAATTCCTTAGCAAAGCAAACACCCTATAGCTACAATGTAAAAGATCCAGGTGAATATAAAGACGAATTTCCTGACCCAGACTGGAATATGTTTATGTTGCTGCAATGTTCCTGCTTTAAGTAAAAACGAGACTGATCTTCATGTCTGCTGGTTTAAGTATAATCCTAGAACACAGTAGTTTGGGATGAGAAATATACCAATTAAATGGGCAAGGTTATCGCCTCAGAAAAAAGGTTGCTGTTTTCTCCAAAGTATTTTTCCCAAAGTTTTGGTTCTTAATATAAAAATATAACACTTAATTCTAATCCATTCATTCACTAGCCTGTGGAATATAGGGAACATTTTAAAATTTTTTTCCCATAAGGGGCTCCAACATTCACTATTTTTCTCACTCTACTGTGCTTCTTTTAAAGAAAAGGTGCATTTTATTTTTGGCCCTTTTACATAAGGAAATAATAAAATTTTGCTTGGATATTGGTGTGGTTATTAGATTTTCTCTCTCTTCTCTTTAATGACCAGGATTTATGATTCAGTCAAATGTGATTTCTTCTGTTTAATATTTGGTAATTACGGGAAAGCAAGATTTAACTGATATTTTTATTTAAAAATAATTGAGATTTTTGTAAGTTGTCATTTTCTGAAATTTAATTGTCATTTTCATGTATTCTTTGAGATCCTCTTGAGAACTCATATAGCCTTATGATGCTGGATAATTGGAGTTTAATTATTTTATAATCATCCTCATTGCATTAAAATCAATATGTCATTACTTCACTGGTGATTCTTTCTGCTTCTTTTTACTTTATGACTTCCCCTCTAATATAGCTGTTTATCAACCACCGTAACATTCTATTTCAATTAGTTTCTTAATATTGTTACATTTAATTCACCCAGCAAACATTTATCAGGCTATTTTGTACCAGAGCCCTTTCACCCAAAGATAGCAAGAGAACAAATGAGTGGGTGAATGAATGAATGAATGAATTATGGAGCAGAAGGTCATCATTCGAGAAACTGAATCCACTCCTAGCTAGGAAAGGAGAAACAAGAAGGGCAGGGGAAGAAAGGCTTCCAGAAGAAAATGGCTGTAAAAGAATTTTGAGGACTAACGGATGGGAGTTAGTGTGGCCAATTGAGTGGAGAGGAATGTTCTGGCAGAAGGAAGAGAGAGTGCAATCAAGCAAACAAGCCTTTGTCCTGTCTCAAGCAACGTCTGAGTCTTGCCAGGACTTCCAGATTAGAGGTGAACATTTCAGTCCCTGTCACACCAAGAAACTCTCAGATCCGAGGCCATTCCCAGGCTCAGGCTGGTACGTGTTCTCTCCTGGTGCAACAGGTCTAGGATTTAGCTGACTTTCCTCTTCTCTGGGGAATCCCACTCTGTCCTTCAGAGGCGTGTTCCCCACAAGACTGCCTCAGTCGCCCCAAACAAACACGCAACCCCTTTGGAGTCTAAGTGTCAGACTGTAAATCACTACAAGGATAGCAATAAAAACAAATATGGGAAAGTTACAGTGTTCAGAATCTTTTAGATGGAGGTCTTTGCCCTGGAGACAGGATGAAGGGATAAGAGAAGGTGCTCCCTTTTCTCTAGTAGGCAACCGGCTTGTGGGGTGATCCCGGTGGAGGGACGCTCCTTTACACACCCTTTCCTTATTGCTGGTCCATAAGGGAACCTGCACAGTAAAGCCCTAAGTCATGGACTTCGAGAGCTCATTTTGCACCAGGAGAATCTATTACAAAACACAACAGCAGGACACTGTGCAAGCCAAGTAATTGGGGGATTAAATTTTTCAATTTTCAATTCTTAGTAGAGGTTTTGGAAAGAAGCACTGAGTCAAGACGTACTGAATTCAGTTGTTTTAATTGAGGAACCGTAAATAACTGTCGCCTTTGTTTCCACTTTTATGCTTCTGCTACAAACCATATGGAAGGAAAGAAGGAAGGAAGGGAGGGAGGAAGGGAGGGAGGGAGGAAGGGAGGAAGGAGGAAGGGAGGAAGGGGGGTAGGGAGGAAGGGAGGAAGGAGGAAGGAGGAAGGGAGGAAGGGAGGAAGGGAGGGAGGGAGGAAAGGCTTTTAGTAATTAATGGATTCCAAGCTGAATTCTTGTAAATGGAATCACCTTAAATATTCCAAGGGTGTTTGATATAAACTTTATAATAAACAAGCTCTAAAAAGTTCAGAAGTTCTCATTTGCTGCAATTTAAAAATAAAATTAGGCCGAGTGCAGTGGTTTATGCCTATAATCCTAGCACTCTGGGAGGCTGAGGTGGGAGGATTGCTGGATGTCAGGAGTTTGAGACCAGCCTGAGCAAGAGCAAGACCCCGTCTCTACTAAAAATAGAAAGAAATTATCTGGACAACTGAAAAATATATATATAGAAAAAATTAGCCGGGCATGATGTCACATGCCTGTAGTCCCAGCTACTTGGGAAGCTGAGGCAGGAGGATTGCTTGAGCCCAGGAGTTTAAAGTTGCTGTGAGCTACGGCACTCTAGCGTGGGCAACAGAGTGAGACTCTGTCTCAAAAAAAAAAGAAAAATCTTGGCCGGGCACAGTGGCTAACACCTGTAATCCTAGTACTTTTGGAGAGACTGAAGTGGGAGGATCACTTGAGGCCAGGAGTTCGAAACCAGCCTGAGAAAGAGCAACCTGTCTTTACAAAAAATAGAAAAATTAGCCAGGTGTGGTTGCACTCACCTGTAGTCCCAGCCACTCAGGAGACTGAGGCAGGAGGATCGCTTGAGCTCAGGAGTCCAAGATTGCAGTGAACTATGATAATGCCACTGCACTGCAGCCTGGGTAACAGAATGAGACCTTGTCTCAAAAAAAAAAAAAATCTTATCTAGTCACATGCGTTGCCAACGGTGACACTACTAGGAGGTGACAGGAACAAGCTCTAGGTTTTTTAATTTCCGTATTCTAAAGAGTTTGTCTTCTCTTCCTTATTTATATGAATAATAGATCTGAATTTGTACATAGTGAGTTTGCTTAAGGCCAAACACACGTAATTTTTATATGGATATTTACCTCTTCACGGTACTGATTGGCCTTCGTGACAAATGTATAGCTTGTTATGTTAATGAGAAGCCAAGTAGTCATTGATGAGTTAGTCAATAAACAACATTAAAATTTATTCATTTTAAACATGATTTTCTAAAATGCATGAGAAGATCTTGTTATTTAAAAAAATCCTCCTTTCCTTCAAGATGTGAATTCTTTACCTAAGGAAGAAATCAAGGATCATGTTCAAATTTTTTTTTTTTTTTTTGCTTTTTTTCTGAGACAGGGTCTCACTCTGATGCCCAGGCTGCAGTGCAATGGCACAATCATAGCTCACTGCAACCTCAAACTCCTGGGCTCAAGCGATCCTCCTGCCTCAGCCTCCCGAGTAGCTGGGACTACAGGCGAAAGCCACCTCCCCTGGCTATTTTTTTATTTTTTGTGGAGATGAGGTTAATGGTTGGGTGGGAAAGTAGCACTCACCAGGTTGTCCAGACTGGTCTCAAACTCCTGGCCTCAAGTGATCTTTCCACCTTGGCCTCCCAAAGTGCTAGGATTATAGGTGTAAGCCACTGCACCTGGCCTAAAACTGCTTTTACATCTGTGAGGGTTCTCAGATGTTAGCAGGTGAGACTAAATTGCTGGCTATCTTAAACAAAGAAAAATAATGTATAGAAACAGTCTCAGGGACTCACCAAAACAGGAAGCTGGAGAATCGCATTTGAAAACTAGGGCACAAGGAAGCCAGATACCGGGGGGGTGCCGAGGCCACCCCGCAGGAACAGATGGCCTTTCACCACCACTCTGATAAGACTTATTCTGACATCATCCGACATTCCCTTTGTGCCTCCACTTGGTCAGCATCCACAGTCCTGGGAGCAAGTGTCTGATTGGCTGAGTCTGCCATGGCTGTGCCAGAGAGTGAGTTGAGTAAGAATCAGGTTGTCTTCATCCCTCTTTAAGTCCGGAGACGGCAGGGAGGGTTAGGGCCGGGCGCACGGGGAATTGCCTTTCATTAAGGCTAGCTACAATGTTGAATTCCCCAGAGAGGGAGATCCAGATGTTAAAGAGGGACGAGGGGAATGCTGAATAATGGATGGACCAAAAAAAAAAAAAAAATCCCATCCAAAAATGTTCAAATGTTCATCACAGTATTGTTTTTCATAGTTAAAGGGGAAAGAGTAGGAATAACCCTATCTGACAATAAGAGATTTAGTTAAATATTATAAATTATAGTTTGGTTGGTTCTGTTCATTCAATGGAAAACCCAGGGCTATGAAAATGATGTTAAGGAAGAATATTTAATGACCTTGAAAGATAGTTATTAAGTATTATTAAGAGAAAAAAGTGGGTTGTAAAACAGCATTTAAAATATGATCCTATTTTATAAATAAGAACAATGGAAGGATATTTTCCTGAAGTTAACAGCAGCTGTCTCTGGGTAACAGAATTAGGAATGTTTATTTTCTTCTCAATGCCTATCCCTGCGATAGCATTGTATTACTTTTAAATTTTTTAAAGCCATTTTAATGTGTATATTCTTTCATTAAACGGATAATCAACTCTTAATTTCTTTTCTGTTTAAATATTCATAACCATTATTTGGATGTACTTTAAAGTATATACATGTACATATGTACATATGTTTGTGCGTAAATATATATAGACACAGATGTATAGTATGGATTGTGGGCGTGTGTGTATACATATTTACTGATACATATTTTTTTCAATAGCTCCCTCCACTTTCTTCCTTCAAATGTTAAAACTACTCATTTGTAAACTCCCTGAGTGCCATGTCTTTACTCGTTTGTGTCCTCCAGAGCACATACCACAAGACATTACCCATATTATTATACATACTCATCTTATTACTGGGGAAAAATCTTATGAGACAGTGAAAGAGCAATATGAAGATTTAGAACAAACACACCCTGTGTGTGAATCCTGGCTTTCGTGTTTAATAACCGTATGTCCATGAGTGAGTCACTTCACTTCTCCAAGTGGTCTTGCGTGTGAAATGGTTCAGTGTTTGGACATGTCCTGCAGGATGGTATGCTCTTTGACCCACATATTCCAGTTTTCAGAATTTATCCCACAGGTGAACTTGCATTCTTCAAAAGTGATGTATTTATCTCATTGTTTGTAATTGCAAAAGATTTTAAATAACCTACGGTCCATCAATAAAGAACTGACTGAATAAATTATAGTATATGCAAACAATGGCATCATAAAAGAAGACTAAGAAAGATGTTTTTTGGATTGATATGGAACAATTTCCAAGACGTATCAGTAACTGCAAAACTGAGTGTATAGTATACTACCATTTATCTTAAACGGGTTAGGGAAATAATGTATGCATTTACATATATGTGTATAAATTAGCTCTAAAGAAATTGATTACATTAAGTGCGTGTGGAATGAAATATCACAAGAAACTGGTGACATCGTTGCAGGTGGGAAAGGCAACCAAGAAGCTGAGGGTCAGAGTAGCAGGGAGGGTTCTCACCGTATATTCTTTTGTACTTTTAAAATTTTGAAATTCGCAAATATATTTTCTATCAAAAATAAATAGTTTAAAGGATTAAAAATAAAGAAATAATGTTATAAAATGCCTAGCATATAGCTGACACTTGGATATCAGCCTCTGATAAAGTGTCTGTCATGGCTGTGAGTCGTGATATAAGGTTACTTGCTTTTTCTCCAACATTAACCCCTCTCTCTCTCCAGCGGAGATGTCAAGGTGTGGCACTAAGGAGAGGAATAAAATTCAAAACGTCAAACTCATGAGTAAATGGGAAGTGTATTCAATATCTACCTTCATCTTCTCTAACCACTCCAGTCTGAGTCTTTTCAAGGTAGCCTAGGGACAAGGGACACCGGCATGTGAGTATCTTCCCCAAGCCCAAGGCACACAAAGAGTTAAGAATATATGCCAGTGCTCACTTCTGCAGCACATATAGTAAAATTGGAAGGGTACAGAGAAGATTAGCATGGCCCCTGTGTAAGGATGGCACACAGATTCGTGAAGCGTTCCGTATTTTTGTAAAAAAGAATATATGCAGACCAGACTGGGTATGATGGCTTGTGCCTGTAATCCCAGCACACAGGAGGATCGCTTGAGGCCAGGAGTTTGAGACCAGCCTGGGCAATATAGCTAGATCCCATCTCTACAAAAAGTATCCAGTCAAGGTGGCTCACGCCTATAGGTCTAGCTACTTGGGAGGCTGGGGCAGGAGGATCACTTGAGTCCAGCAGTTTGAGACTGCAGTGAGTTATGATTGTACCACTGCACTCCAACCTGGTGGCCTGAGTGACAAGAGTGAGACCCTGTCTCAAAACAAAAAAAAAAAAAAAAATTGTGTGATCACAGTGGCCAGGGGAGCTCCATTTACAGAGACCTGTGGATGCAGCTTATAAAACTTCAAGACAGTTATACTTCGAAATAGATAAACAGAAATAAGTGTCCAAATGTTGTCCAGCGATCAGAGCAACTCAACTGCTGCTATTCAACAACAGCATGATTTTTAACAAAGATGAATAACTGTAGTCGATTCCACAATTCAACATGTCCCAGGTAGCTGAACTATTTTGTGTTTGATATTTGTATTGCTGAAGGAGTGACATTCCATCTACCTACGTCAGAGTTTTTCCCTACTGTGGGCCCAGTGAAACCTCATGAACATTTAGGTCCCATTAGCACCACTCCCCCTGGAGGGGGTACTGCTTTAATTGGGAGTCAATACACATTTACACCTCTTTGGGAAAAAAAAAATCTCAGGGCCTGGGTATGATTAACAGAAAAGGTTCTGTATGGCACTATGAGGAATAATTAAGCTATAAATTTCATCTTTGTTTGCCAAATGAGAAACGCCTTTTTAAAAAAAACACGATCCACTCTTTCCCCCCCAACTTTATCTGTCTAGATAAATATAATTAGGTAATGGGTGATGATTTGTTAGCATATCATTTCCTGTGTTTGCCAGGGCATTAAGAGTGATCATAAAGCTCACAACAAATACGGTCAGTTTCTGATTTTCAGAGGCAAGAACGTGACTTTTGAGAATCAGATGGGCCAGGAGCAGGCATTCTTGCAAATTAATGCTTCCTGTGTTCTGAAAAGGATCAGAGAGACTTTTGTCATAGCTGATTTGCATGCACTAATTGCTAGTTCTGAGTAAATTCAGAGTGATCACCTACACAGTTACATTCACAAATTAATATTTTTACTTCACAATTATTTACACACAGGAAGAAACAGTATAAATAATTGTAAAGCTGTGTCTACACTTACATAATGAAGTGGTTAATTAAAGTAATGAGTTAGTTAATGACAGGCCCCAAAATTTTTCATGAAATATCCCTATAAGGGAGAAAAAAAATACGAATAATTTTCATAATTGCCTCAACATGTGATTTCACTTTCTACAAAGAGATATGCCGTAAATGACACTTTGGTTATGAATCTGAATTATCCTTTGGTTCCTCATGTACAGTGTGAATGCCAAGGCTAACTGCTAAGGCTAGATGCCAAGGTGACGGAGGTATCACACAGGAGGGCTATGGCCCCATCTCAGAAGGACAGGACACAGGCTGATTCTGGCAGGCTGGTGGCAATGAATATCAGAAACAGAGGCTTAAACTGGGTCTGAAGTAAGTCATCAACTCTCAATACCAAAGGACTTCCTTAATAACCCCAGCCCAGGGTGATCCATTCCAATTTTGTTTATTTATTTTGTGTGTGTTTGTTTTGCTGCGGGAGGGGGTTGTTTTTGTGTTGTTTTTTGAGACAGGCTCTTTCTATGTTGCCCAGGATGGGCTCAAGGGACCCTCTTGCCTCACCCTCCTGAGTAGCTGGGACCATAGGCATGTGCCATCATGCCCGGCTTCATTCCAATTTTAGAGGAGCCCATCTTTTTAGGGACATCTGATCCTTTGGACCTATAGACCTCTGACCTTAATGTTGGAGAATGAATTTCCTGTAAATTTGTGCTTTACACTTGGAGTCAGGGAAGTTGCAAGGACCTGGGTTTGGGCAATCACTTCACTCATTTGGGAAAAGATCCTGCTTCATTTCCCTATTTCGGTAAATGGCATCACCATCCACCCAGCTGCTCACAGCAGAACTCTGGCAATCATCCTTGATTCCTTGTTTTCCCTCATGTTGGTCTGCACCACCATTACCTCTGACTTGGGTCATTACAGTAATTTCCTTACTGGTCTCCTTGCCTCTCCCCTTCACCCCCAACCCTACCCTGATCCAAACCCCTATTCTCAATGCAGTAGCCAGAATAACTCTTTTTAAATGTGCACCATATTATGTCAATCCTCTGTCCCAAACCTTGCAACAGATGGGGCTAAAGCTGTGGAATACACCCTGGATCTGGAAGCTTATAGAGGAGGTGAGAATTTCAGTTTTTGTGAGATAACAGAGACTAAAGTGCCCAAGAAGAGGTGGAAAACTAGAGCACCTCTAACTGTTTGAAACTATGACTAAGATGGAGCTCCTCTGTTTAAGCTCAAGGATGCTGTGGCCCAGGGATATGATTCACCAGAAAATGAGCATCTAGGAAAATTAAACGACAGAAACACAGCCCCTTGACCTGGACTTGATCCAATATCACCTTGTATATCATGAATATCCTCTAGGACAGGAGCTAGGAGCAGCTGATACCAGACTAGGTTCTGGCCTGAGGCCCCTGGAGATCATGTAAAGGCAATTATAAAAGTCTCTAGATAGCAGGAGGTAAGCACAGAAAAGTAGAGAAAAATTAAAACCTCCCATTCTAGATGAGTCTGAAAACCTATAAGAAGAAAACTAATTCTAAGAAAGAGCCAAACAAAACTATGGTTGAAAAAGAAATTTACTTGAGATGAAAGAAAATAATAAATATTTTATATAAAGTCTTTAAACAAGTACATTTAGGATCCACAAAGAAATAGATGCAAGAATAACATTCATTTGAAATAAAACAAAACTATGAAACAGGTAGAAATTAAACAAAATACACGGTTAATAAAACATACTAACTAGAAAGTATTCAAATAAAAAGAGTGAGTGAAATTTTTAAAAAATCAATAGAAGGAACAAACTCTAGATAAAAGAGTTGAAAAGAAAATCACTAAATTGGAAGATATAACTGGGGAAATCTCTTGGCATGTAGCACTTTATACAAAGAAATAAAAATATATAGGAATAGTTAATACACAGGAGTATAAATTGCTTTGGATATAGTTCTCTTGAGAGTTCCAGGAAAAAAGAATGGAGGGAATTCAGGAGAGGCAACTTTTTTTACATGAAGAAAAAAATAGAATTTTGCAAAATTTAAGAAAGATATGAGTTCTTAAGTTGAAAATACACTCTGGAAACCAACAGGATAGAAAATAAATAAATAACTCCATATCTAGACTCATCCTAGTGGACCTGGAAAATATCACTGTTTTTTTTTTTTTTTTTGAGACAGAGTCTCACTCTGTTGCCTGGGCTGTAGAGTGCCATGGCATCAGCCTAGCTCACAGCAACCTCAAACTCCTGGGCTCCAGCGATCCTTCTGCCTCAGCCTCCCGAGTAGCTGCGACTACAGGCATGCGCCACCATGCCCGGCTAATTTTTTACATATATTTTTAGTTGTCCAATTAATTTCTTTCTATTTATAGTAGACACGGGGGTCTCACTCTTGCTCAGGCTGGTCTTGAACTCCTGACCTTGAGCTATCCACCCGCCTCGGCCTCCCAGAGTGCTAGGATTACAGGTGTGAGCCACCGCGCCCGGCCCCTTCATTTTTAATGAGTGTTTAGTTTTCCATGGTGTGAATGCCTGATAATTTATTTAACATTGTTGAAGGATATTTAGGTTCTTTCCAGATTTTTTTGTCCCATTATAACCACTTTCTATCCACACAACATTTCATTCTTTATAAATCATACAATTGAGGATCTGTTTCTCCAAAACCTAAGTAAATATGAGATATCATAAATTTTTCAAATCTGCAAATCCATTTCCCTTAATATGCATCTCTTTAGTTACTAGTGGGTTCTAACTAATGAGTTGATGGGTTTTTTTTCTACTTTCTAGAGAATTATCCCTGCTCAGGTTTCACAAATTCATTCTTCTCAGCTGGAAAGGTGAGAATGAAGGGAGGAAGGTCTGCTCAGGATAGGTCTGCACAAACCATCCTCAGGTCCAGACCAGCCTGCCTGGGGCCGGGGATGGTACTAACTGGAAGCTCCTGCTGAAATGTCTGGGCACGTGCCTGGACACAGGAGAGTCTCTGCTTTGTGTCTATTCCTTGTGCAGCTGATTTCTCCGTGGTTTTGGGGAGGACACATACTTGTGTGAACTACCT